>CAUYSK010119535.1:0-18618 GCA_963575035.1 Avahi laniger
GGACAGTTTGGAGTCTGTGGTCCTTTGGGTCACAAAAATCCTGCTCTGTCCCTTATTAGCACAGAACCAGACGCAAGGGGGCATGGTCTGAGCAATGTCTAGCCGTGGATCTGTGTAAGGGAATTGGTCAGGGTGGCCGGGAGTCCCGGTCACGCACGGTGGGGAGGTCTGAGGTTCCTGTTGCGGCCAGTCAGTCCCGAATGTGTTCCATTCGTGTTCCCAGAGGGCCCTAAGTCTACTGGGACTCTGTGACGCCATAATCTCCTGTGAAACCCTTCGTGAAGTTCTTTAACATGCATTTAAGGTCTGTAGGCTTAGATTCTACACTGCCCATCCTGGACCCTTGAACGGTGTCGCAGCTTAATAGACAAGGGAGGGGTTTCTCTCAGGTGTCCGCCTGGCTGCGTCCCTCGCAGGACTCAGGCGCCTCTTGGAGAAGGTGTGCCCGTGTAAACCCCGGGCCTGGTCGCTCCCTTTAGGGGAGTGAATCACCATTATGCCATGTGACGTCACCGCAGAACCGCGGGTGAGGACCCACTCAGGTTCCATAGCTATAGCCGTGGAACCGCGGTCGCTCTTCGCTCTCACATTCAGACAGGCAGAGGTCACACATTCCCGCCCTGGGAACTCCCTGCACTCAGGAGGTGACCAGGCTCCTCTTCTGTCATCTGATGGGCCTGACTCGTACGGGTCCTGGGACCTTACCTGGTCTGATGCCTCCAGACCCGATTTGACTTGTCCTTCCCTCCGGCACTTTGGGACCCCGCAGCCGGCGGGAGCTCCTGAGGAGGGAGGGTATTCCACAAAATGGCGGTTGGCACCAGTTTGCTTCTGTCGCCGAGGTCCCGCCGGTGTCTGCGCCCATCCCCGAACTAGTGGCTTCAAGGGGCCAGCGCGGTTGGTTTTCCCGGTCAGGGAACCAAAATGTTATAGCAAGTGTTACAGCATGTGGTCCCAAGGACAAACCGAGCAGCACACGGAGAGTTGGAGAGGGGCTCAGAGGGGTCTTACCACCAAATTCTGAGCCCTGTCTACCTGGTTTTTCCCGCTCTTATTAAGTTGGGGTGGTCTGAGGGGTCGGGTCTCAGATGACTAAGGTAATAGGTAAGTCCATGTGTCAGGTAGTAGGTTAGTTGATAGGCCAGGTAATAGGTTACTATTATGCTGATGCAGGTCTTCTGTGAAGGGTGGGGGTCTCAGGTGGCTGATGTGCCAAGTAATAGATGGGGGTTTTCCTTATCAGTAGAAAGTTTGAGAGCTAGAGCATGAGTCTGCTCTCAGAAATGCCACTTGTCTGGTTTGGGGGAATGGACCATCTTTGGTGTTTGGTTTGGAGGGAGCATCTTTTCTATGGCAGGAATTACCCTACCCTTCCTCCTTTTTTCCCTCTGATTTGGAGCATTCAGCAGACACCGTTCATGTGCCCTCTGTGACAGGCATTGCTAGACCCTAGCAAGGCAAGCCTCGCACCACTTCGATAGCTTCTGGCCCAGTGCAGGATACCGACATTGATCAGACCATCACCCAGATGTATGCTCTCCACTGCGGGGAGCTGTGGGAGGGGAAGGGGGTCCTGAGGACGTGCTCTGAGCAGGGCTGGGAGCGTTCTAGACCCAGCGGTTGATGCTGCGGAGTCTTTGCAGGGCCACAGCCTTAGCCTTACATTTTAATATGTTACGTCCAGAAAGAGGCCACTTGGAGGGAGAGGGCTAGTGGGATACTTTGTCACTGCTTTTCCAGAATGTTTTTCCTGTACCCACAGCTCCATCCTAAAAGTTCGACATAGTGTTTATTTTTAATGCTGTTTTAATATTCTTACTACATCTGCATAACATTTAGCTTTGAGTTCTGTAAAAGATGTTTGGGGGCTCCCTTACTTGAGTCACAGCAGTTTGTGTATTTTTAAGTAGCTCTTCCCGCCAGGCAGTGTGGTGTATCGGGAAGAACCATGGCGTCACGTTACTCATTAGCTGCCTGTGTTACCACCAACCCCTAGGGAAGGTTTTCCTGCGCCACTGTCTCCTTCCATGAAACGGGGGTGCTGGGTCCCACAGACAGGTTGTGGGGTTACACAGAGGGCTTGTGAAGGGTACTGGGGACCAAATAAATGTCAGTGTCCCCCGCCCCTTCCCAGGCACTGTCACTGTCCACTCTATAAAGCCAGACCATGCCTAGGGCCTGGGAGCAGAATGTGGCCCTGTCACGGTGAAAGGCCTGGTGCCAAGTCAGTGCCAACCCAAATGTGAAGCATCTCAGGAAAGAAAACCACCTCGAGAGGAGACACTGACCTGCCTTCTGTGGCCGAACTTCTAGTTCTTGCACCTGGGAAACGACGCCCTGCAGGGCAGTGGGCGGCTGACAGTCTCGCTCCGCTGCCGGCACTGTCCGTGCTCATCCTCCTCTCCCAGACACCGGTGCATTCCACGCATCTGTGCAGCTGCTGCGAGCCTGACACTGTGTTCTGGCACATTTTCTCTGCCTCGCTCATTATCTGGGTCTTGCTCCTTGTTATTCTTAACTGCAGAGACACTTACAGAGCCCTTTCTGGGCCACACAGGCCCTTTGAGGCCTGGCATGCCTGGAGCGTTGTCTGGCCTTTCCCAGCAGAGGCAGCGGAGTGTGGCACGGAACGGCTGTCCTGCGTGCGGTTCACTGGGCAATGGGGCAGATCATCACTGAATGTAACCGCGTGTGGTTAAAAGGGGCGTGGGGCAGAGCTTGGTTATATAGAGCCGCCATTCCCATGGCTGTGTTTCGTGTCCCAAGAGTCTGGGCTCAGGAACAGCAGGCAACAGTCTTCTAAGCTGTCGGGAAGTTCTTGAGAAGGGTGTGCTTCCCATCCACTCGCAGCTGCTCGTGGGAGGTGTGAGGGCTGTCCTCCTTCCACAGAGGAGAGAGCAGGGTTTCATGTGCTGCTCCGCTGCTGGGGTTGGGGTGTGGGTCTAAGCGGGTCTGAGTCAGAGGTTAACTGCTCACTTGCCTCCTTCTGATTCCCTTCCTTCTAGTCGCCCATGTTTGATGGAAAAGTCCCGCACTGGTACCACTTCTCCTGCTTCTGGAAGGTGGGCCACTCTATCCGGCACCCTGACATTGAGGTGGATGGGTTCTCTGAGCTGCGGTGGGACGACCAGCAGAAAGTCAAGAAGACTGCGGAAGCCGGAGGAGTGCCTGGTGTGTACAGACTGGGGGAGGCCGCGAGTATTTGGCCCCTGACCCCAAGGCTTCTGGGGGGGGGGCGGTCAGGGCAAAGAAAAGCCCCTCAGCCTGCCCTCTCTGTCCCCGACATGTGCAGATCAAGAACATCATGCAGATGTTATTTCAGCAGCACCTCATTGACTCAGCATTGTCTGTTACATGATATTTGGTATTTTATTTTCTCAGATGCTTGGAATGTAGCCTTTAAATCTGTTTTGTTTTTCTTCTTAATGCTTTCTTTTTCAGAGCAGTTTTAGGTTCACAGCAAAATTAAGCAAAGTACAGAGAGTTCCCATGTACCTTGTGTCCCCCCCACCCCCCACAATCTACCCCACCGTCAACATCCCCCACCAGAGGGGCACATTGGTTAGGATTGGTGGACCGCCATTGACACATCATTACCACCCGGAGTCCGTAGTTCACTCCTGGTACTGTGCATTCTGTGGGTTTGGACAAATGTGTAATGAACATGCACCCGTCATCCTAGCATCACACAGAGCAGTTTCACTGCCCTCAAAATCCTCTGTGCTCCACCCGCTTATATCTCTCTCCCTCCCCTTAACCTCTGGCCACCACTCATCTTTTTACTGTCTCCATAGTTTCCTCCTTTTTCTTTTTTTTCTTTTTTTTTTTTTTTGAGACAGAGTCTCGCTTTGTTGGCCTGGGCTAGAGTGCTGTGACGTCAGCCTAGCTCACAGCAACCTCAAACTCCTGGACTCAAGGAATCCTGCTGCCTCAGCCTCCCGAGTAGCTGGGACTACAGGCGTGCGCCACCATGCCCAGCCAATTTTTTCTATTTTTAGTTGCCCAGCTAATTTTTCTATTTTACTAGAGACAGAGTCTCACTCTTGCTCAGGCTGGTCTCGAACTCCTGACCTCAAGCAGTCCTCCTGCCTCAGCCTCCCAGAGTGCTAGGATTATAGGCGTGAGCCACCGCACCCCACATAGTTTCCTCTTTTTATGTCTTCTCTCATGTCTGAGACAACAGAGCATAAAGCAGAGCCATTAAATGCTTTATTAGGAAATGTAACGCTAGATCAGGTGAGCAATAGAGAGGGTGGAAGGGATTGGGGGGCGCGGTTCAAAAGGCAAATACAAGGCAGCATATTATCAAGCTGCCCATGGTTGCGGTGAGAGACAGCCAGTGGCTTGGTCACGCAGGGATGCCTTCACACAGACAGGTCTTTTGCCACTAAGTGTCAGACGAGCCCCTTGGAGGAGGAGGAAGGAGAGGTGTTATCCATTGGTTCTTTCTCTTGTCTCGTTGGTCCAGGCTTGTCCCAAGTGCCATTGCTGCTCTGCACTCTGGGTGGTGTCACACAGCCTCTCAGCACAGTCAGAGCCCAGAGGCCAGAGCTTCATCTAAATCTGAAAATGGCAGGAAGAGTCGGAGGCACCCTGGGTTTGACGGAGTCGGCCTGTTGGCCCGAGTGCGTGTTTCCTCCCGTGGTGGTGACTGGAGGCAGTGCCGGGGCCTGGTGCTGCCCTGAGTCGTGGCAGTGTTAGGGAGCCAGGCTGCGGCACCAGCGGCCACTGTTGTCCACTGAGCACGTGGCCTGACCCTGGGGAGGGATGGATTGCGTCCAGTACACGCAGTTTTATGGTTCTTTCTTTTATTTTAACATTTAAATATGTAATCTCTTTGGAATTTATCCAGGTATGTATTGGTAAATGGTATGAGGCATGACTCTAATTTTATTTTTTTCCAGATGACAACCTAGTTTTCCCAACTCCATTTATTGACATGCTGATCTTTTTCCTCATTGATTTTAGAGATTTCTTTTGTCATATACAAAAATCTCTATATTTTGGGATTCTTTTTAAAATTTCTAATCCATTGGGTCTGTTTAAGCTTTTTTTGAAAATACATTTTATTTATTTAGAACAGTTTTAGGTTCACAGCAAAACTGAGCAAAATACAGAGCATCCCCGTATACCCCTTGCCAGTCATCGACATCCCCACCAGAGGGTACATTTGTTTTGGGTGGTGAACCTGCACTGACTCATCGTTGTCATCTAAAATCCATAGTTTGTGTTAGTGTTCACTCTGGTATTGTATGTTGTCATTTTTCACAAATGTGTGTGGATGTGTCTACCACTGTGGCGTCATACAGAGTAGTTTCACTGCCCCCAAATCCCCTGTGCTCTGCCTGTTCATCCCTCCTCCCCTCTAGCCTCTGGCAACCATGGATCTTTTTACTTTCTCTATAGTTTCGCCTTTTCCAAAATATTGTATATTTGGAATCATATAGTAGGTAGACTTTTCGGATTGGCTTTTTTCACTTAGTATTACGTGTTTAAGATTCCTCCATATCTTTTTATGGTTTGATAGCTTATTTCTTTTTAGTGCCAAATAATACTGCGATGTGTGGTTGTACTACAGTTTATCCATTCACCTGTCAAGGGAGATCTTGGTGGCTTCTAAATTTTGGTAATTATGAACAAAGCTCCTATAAACATCCAGGTGCAGGTTTTTGTGTAGGCATAAGTTTTCAACTCATTTGGGTAAATACCAAAGAGCACGCACAATTGCTGGATTGTATGGTCAGAGTATGTTTAGTTTTGTAATAAACTGCCAAACTGTCTTCCAAAACAGCTGAAACTTTTGTGTTCCCACCAGCAGTGAATGAGAGTTCCTGTCATTCTACATCTTTGCTAGCATTTGGTGTTGTCATAATGTTGGATTCGGGCCATTCTGATAGGTGCATAGTATTTCATTATTTTAATTTGCATTTCCCAATGCCATAATCATATGGAACATCTCTCTCATATGCCTGTTTGCCATCAGTATGTCTTCTTTGGTGACGTGTCTGTTCAGACCTTTTGTCCATTCTTAATTGGGCTATTTGCTTTCTTATGTTGAGTTTTAGGAGTTCTTTGTATATTTTGAATAACAGCCTTTATCATACATGTCTTTTGCAAATAATTTCTCCAGTCGTGTGTCTGGTCGTCTTTCCCATTCTCTTGACAGAGTCTTTCACAGGTAAATTTTTCATTATAATGAAATCTAACTTATCACTTACTTTTGTTTTGTTTTGGGGGGATGGCCACCATTTCCTGGTGATGAGAGTCAGTTACTCCTTTCACAGGTGGTGTCTTTGGTGGTATTCCTAAAAAATCATCACTGGGCCCAAGGTCATCTAGATTTTCTCCTATGTTATCTTCTAGTTTTGTAGTTTTGTGTTTTACATTTAGGTCAGTAATTGATTTTGAGTTACATTTTGTGGAGGGTGTAAGGTCTGTGTCTGGATTCATTTTTTTGCATATGGATGGCCAGTTGTTCCAGCACCTTTTTTTGAAAAGACTGTCTTTTCTCCATTATTGCCAGTGGACTACGTTTGTGTAGGTCTATTTCTGGGTTCCCTGTTTGTTCCTTTGATCTACTTGTCTGTTCTCTCGCCAAGACCACGCCATGTTGATTGCTGTGGCTTCACAGGAAGTCTTTAAGTCAGGTCCTGTCTGTCCTTCAGCTTTGTTCTCCTTCAGTGCTGTTTTATCTGCTCTGAGTCTTTTGCCTCTCCGCATAAATTTTTGAACCGCCTTGTCAGTGTCCACAGACTAACTTGCTGGGTGCCTTTACATTTTAAAACGTCCGTTTTCATCACTTTTTTTTTTTTTTTTTTAAGAGGCAGGGTCTCGCTCTGTTGTGCAGGCTGGAGTACAGTGGCACCAGCACAGCCCACTGCAGCCTCAAACCTCCTGGGCTCAAGCAGTCCGCCCACCTCAGCATCTCAAGTAGTTAGGACTACAGGCAAGTGCCACTACACTTGGCTAATGTTTTGTTTATTTTTTGTAGAGTGGAGTCTTGCAATGTTGTCCAAGCTGATCTCAAACTCCTGGCTTCAAACAGCCCTCCCACCTCGGGGTCTTAAAGTGCTGGGATTACAGACTTGAGCCACCGTGCATGGCCTTTAGCACTTTGTGAGGGAAATCTTTTGAGACTGCATTCTCATTTCTCTACCTTGCTAAATTGACCAGTTTAACCTATCTCATGATTCTAGGACATTCATAGGAGCTCAGCTGTCCTTCCTCGGGGAGCTGTTTGTGCCTGTACTGAAGCATATTTTCTCTCTCTGCCCATCCTTCTTGCAGCTGTTGGTATGTTTGACTCGAGCTGCTTCTGTTCTGCTGGAAACTGAAAGATCAGTAACACTGCTTAGTATTGTGGATAAAAATAACAGTAAATTTGCCAAGAAAGGGCCAGAGGATGAGTGTGGTGTTTCAACAGAGTATCAGGGTATAATATTTTTCTTATTCTGTGGCTGTTTTCCCTTTTGTATTCAGGATAATGGAAGTTGTAGATTTAAGGATCTGTATATGTTGTCTCTAGCTATAATTTATACCTAATTATAATTTTGTAATATGAAAAGGCATAACAATTTTACTGAAAATGTGTCTGTTTTGTGATACCATAAGCATAAAGTTACAATACAGCATACTAATTTTCCAGGATTTTTCATCCAAAGAGTCTAACATGCTATTTTTAGACACATGAAAATTTGCATTCATATCCCAGATCCTGTAATTTATATTGTTAACATTGTGAAGCGTCTCAGAAAATGCCGATTTGTGTGTGTGAGTGATGGATTTTTTTCTTTCCTGTGGAAATGGGATCCAATCTGGGTATGATTCAATACTCAGTTACCCTTTTTTTGTGGCAAAATATACATATCATAAAATTTATCTTAACCTTTTTTAAATGTAGAATTCAGTGGCTTTAAGTACATTGACATTGTTATGCAACCATCATCTCCATCCATTTCCAGAATTTTTCATCTTCCCAAATGAAACTCCATATCCATTAAACATAACTCCCCAGTCTTCTCTCCTCCCGGGCCCTGGTGACAACTCTAGGTACCTCATCTGAGTAGAATCAGACAGTATTGGTCCTTTGTGTCTGGCTTATTTCATTCAGCATAGTTCTAGGTTCGCCCATATTGTAGCATGTGTCAGAATTTCCTTCTTTTTAAAGGCATGATAATCATTCATTTTATGTAAATACCACATTTTGGTTTACCCATCCCTGGACATTTGGATGGTGTCCACATTTGTCTGTTGTGAATAATGCTACTTTGAACCTGGGCGTACAACTACGTGTTAGAGACCCTGTTTTCATTTTGCTGTATATACCCAAAAGTGAAGTCGCTGAATCACATGGTAAGTCTGTGCTTAATTTTTTGAGGAACCTCCATACTGTTTTCCACAGCAGCTATACCGTTCTACATTCCCACCAGCGAGGTGCAGTTCCGATTTCTCCACCTTCTTACAGACACGCTTATTCATTTATTTGTTTATTTTTAATAGCCATCTTGATGTGTGTGAAGTGGTGTCTTGTGGTTTTGATTTGCATTTTCCTAATGGTTAGTGGCATTGACCTATGTATTACTTTAAAAACTTGATATTTACTCTTTTCATGTTAAAAGTTATAGATTTCCATCATTATTTTTAAAAAGTGCATCATATTCGTTTCCTGAGGACTCACCACATTTCATGCACCATTCCAAGCAGTTGACATGTATTAATTTCATTGTGTCCTCAGCAGTAGTTTTTACAGATGAGGAAACCCAGGCACAAAGAAGTTAGGTAACTGGTCCGAGGTTACAACCAGTAGTAAATGCCTGAGCCAGGATTCATTCCAGGCTACATTGCTTTTGAGATGAGAATTTTAACCTTCTCATTATATTACAAATAGAGCTGCTGCAAACATCTTACATATCCTGGGCACCTGTCCAGTTATTTCCTTAATTCCAAGAAGTGGAATTACTGCTCAAAGGGCTGAACAGTTTTAAGGCCTTCTATGTATGTGCCAAATTGCCTTCAGAAAGGTTGCATCAGTTGCAATATGTAATATATCCATTTCTCCACTTCCACACTATTTCTTAGTATTGCTATTCTTTTTCATTTCACTCCCAGTGAAGTGGAATTTTTTTTCTTTTTTCTTTTTTTTATTTCAGGATATTATGAGGGTACAGACATTTTGGTTACATTTTATGCTTTGCCTCACCCGAGCGAGGATTAGAGGCATGCCCTTCCCCTCTGCAATGCTCCCCGCGTCCATTAGTTGTCAGTTTACCCCTCCAACCCCCTAATTGAAGTGGAATTTTTGTCATATATTTATCAGCCCTTTTTTGTTAAGCCGTTTATATTACTTTGGTATTTGTGTCCTTGCCTTATTTTTCTTTGGGAGTATTTTGTCTTTTTCTTAATGAAATGTAAAAGATACTAATTCTCTGTCATAACATTTTGCAAATACTTTTCCCAGTTTGACATTTTTATTTTAGCTTTGTCGTATGTTTTGCCACATTAAAGTTTCATCTTTGACTAATGTTTATGTAGTCATATCCATCTTCTCATTTGTGGTATGTCTTTGGTATTGTATCTGGAATTTTAAAATTTTTCATAGTTATCTGCACAGATCTTAAGTATACAGTTCAGTGATTTTTGACAAATGTATACACACATCTAACATACACTCCCATCAAGTTATAGACCTTTTTGTCACCCCAGAAAGTCTTCTTTCCCCAACTAAAGTAACCACCATTCTGATTTCTATCCCCCTAGATTAATTTTGTCTGATTTAGAATTTCAGGAGAGAAAAAGGAATTGTGTATACCCTCTCATAAACTTCTTTCACTCAGCATGTCTGCGAGACTCAGCCAGGTTATCTCATGTGTCATTAGTTAGTTCTTACTGCTGAGCAGTAGTCGTCTGAATATATCACAATTTGGTTATCCATTTTTCTGTTGTGACTTTTGGGTTGTTGCCAATTTGGAGCTACTAAAATTATAGCTGCTAGGAATTTGATTGACATCTCATCAAATCTGTGCATCGAATTGCAGATGATTGACATCTTAACAAATTGATTCTTCCAATCCATAAACATGTTACATCTCTTCATTTATTTAGGTCTTTAATTTCAGCAAAATCTTACTACTTTCGTGTAGAGATCTTGCATGTCTTTTGTTAAATTTCTCTCAAGTATTTTATGTATTTTAAAGCTATTTCAATAGCAATGTGCTTTCTTTTTCCAACAGGTTCATTGCTCATATGTAGAAATTGTTGTATGTTTATATACTAATCTCATGTCCCACAAATTTGCTAAATTCACTTAATAGTTCTAATAGCTTTTTTAAAATAGATTCTTAAGGATAGCTCACATACATAATCATGTCATCTACAAATAGAGATGGCTTTACTTGTTCTTTTCCAAACTTACGCCTTTTATTTCCTTTTCTTTCTTTAATGCACTTACTAGAACCTCCAGTACAATGTATAATAGAAGTGATGAGAGAAGATAGCCTTGTCTTACTTCTGATCTTAGGGGGAAACATTCAGCCTGGGAATTTATTTTCATATAACAAAAGAATATAGCTCTTGTCCCAAATTAAATAATTCAGCCTTTCCCCACTAATTTTAAATGATACCTTTACCATGCATTTAACTCTTACGTACATTTGTGTCTGATCTGTATCAAGATAGTCCCTTTAATGTAAGATTTAACTTTGATAAATAAAAGTATGGGAGAAATTAGAAAGCTGAGTGAGAATTTAGTATGGCTTTTAAGTAAGCACTTAGTAAGTACTTTCCAGAGTGCAGGCAGGACTCCAGAGGAAATGGAGAAAGGTGGAAAGTCAGACAGCCGAACACTGGCTGACACGGTGCTGTTTCAAAGTGCTTGTCTGAGAAAGGTCACTTCATTGCCAGTAAAGAAGCTTATTAACCAGCCATACTCGTTACAAACAGGTGGAGATGAGATGGGCCAACTGTAGTCTCCCATCCGGGTGCAAGGGTCCTGGGGAGGTGCAGGAGGCGGGTGGGGTCCTTTGTGCAGCTAACAGTGAAGCTGACATGGTGAGCATTGCTGTGTGTTTGATTCTTCAGGCAAAGGCCAGGATGGAGGTGGCGGCAAGGCGGAGAAGACGTTGGGAGACTTTGCAGCGGAGTACGCCAAGTCCAACAGAAGCACATGCAAGGGGTGTATGGAGAAGATAGAAAAGGTGGGAGTGTGGGCCTTGGACAGCCAGCTGACCTTCATGAATTGCTTGCAGTAGATGCCATTGGCTGTCTCAAGAGAAAAGAAGAAATAGGGGCTTTAGGGTGCTAGCTCAACACCAGTGGTTGAAAATAAAGTGAGAGGTTAGTACCGACTGGAGATGACAGTCACTTTTCTTCCAGACGGGTCTGACCCTAATTACGGTCGGTTCAGTACTCCGTGTATGTGGCTGCACCTGCTCTTAGGATACCTGGGAGCGTTTGAAAAGTATTAACACGAGGGGTCTCTTCTGGATTCAGCAGTAGCTGGGGGGAGGCTGTTTGCGTTCTAGGGTAGGATTAAGTTGAAGGAGTGTGTTTTCTCTGGTGTGAGCCTCTAGCTTGCTTCTGTTTAATCAGAGGAACTTCATTAACCAGCCTTTTCCACCAGTTCTAGTCCCTGAAGGCTGACAGCCAGTCAGTTGGAATGGCGGATAGCTGAGACATGGGTAGAGGCGGGAGGCTTGTGCCCTCCAGCCTTCTTGTCCCTCTCTGGTGTGACGTGCATGTACTCATTGACTCATTTAAGGCATTGATTGAAAGTTTCTGCCTCTTCGAGATATTGTACATGAAAGTGAGCTGAGCCCGTGGGTGTTTAGAGAGGAAAAATGTGGAATTACTAGATTTTCTCCACCTACCTTCAACCACTAAAACTTTGAGACAGAAGTTAAGCTCGTCTTCAAGGGGAGTGCCAGCAGCTGTGTGCTGTTGGGTAGCTTGGCCTACACGGACAGCAGCCCCTCATGCTGAGTCCTCTGGGTCTGGACCTCGCAGGCATGGAAGGAGCTCTCCCAAGAATGTCAGGCCTGCGGATCGTTACCTGGGCAGGCGGATGGGACTGGGTTCTTGTCTATGGTTTATTACCCCTTCTTAGGGGGCTCCATATGTGTAAAGAAACTAAAGAGTCCACTGGAGGGGAGAATGGCAGAAAATCCCCGCTGGTGTGAGTGTGCTGCGTTGGGGGCCGTCCCAGGTGTTGCGCAAGGCTCTAGCTCTCCCAGATCAGCAGCAGCATCTTCAAGGAAGCGTTACCGCTTCCTCACTTGTCCAGGCAGGTAGGTAGCCAGCCATCTGGGATTTAAGGCACACTGAGACTGGAGGATAGCACAATCCTTGGTGGCTAAGAGAGCTAAACTATCCCAGCAGCCCTCGAGTCCTCCACTTGTTGGACAGGCCTTGGCTTGGACCTGTCACTCCCTCGGTACCTCATACGGTTTTTCCTGCAGGGCCAGATGCGCCTGTCCAAGAAGATGCTGGACCCAGAGAAGCCACAGCTGGGCATGATTGATCGCTGGTACCACCCAAACTGCTTTGTCAAGAAGAGGGAGGAGCTGGGTTTCCGGCCTGAGTACAGTGCCAGCCAGCTCAAGGGCTTCAGCCTCCTCGCTGCAGAGGACAGAGAAGCCCTGAAGAAGCAGCTCCCAGGAGTCAAGAGCGAAGGGTGGGTGGAGCGCTGTGGGGTGCTAATTGGGCTTCAGAGAGGGGCTTGAGAGAGGGCCAAAGACCCTAAAGTTTCCACGTGACTCTGCATTTCCCTTTGCTGACTATCCGAAAGCCAGGGATTCAGCCTGAAGGACAGCAGCAGCAGAGCTGTGGGAGCAGAGCACAGAGTAGGGAAGGACCGCAGGGGGCTCTAGGGACACATTCTTACAGCCCTCTGCCCCGTGAGACCTTCCTGGTAGTCTGTCCCCTCTTCCAACATCTGATCTCCGTGGACAGGCTGGTTTCACTTTCCCACGGCAGCCCTTCACACTCCTGCCCTGTCCGAGCACTGCCCTCGCCCAGACCATCCACACGCCTCCTCTGAGCAGCCATGCGTATGTTATTTCAGTTCATATCACACACATTCATTGATTGCAGCGGCATATGTGGCTCTGGAATGTGCAAGAAAACTGGAAAATCAGGCATAGATCCGAAAGTCCTCAGGGGCCAGGTGCCGTGGTGCGTGCCTGCAATCCCAGCACTCTGGGAGCCCGAGGCAGGAGGATCGCTTGAGCCCAGGAGTTTGGGACCAGCCTGGGCAACATGGTGAGACCCCATATCTGTAAAAAATGTACAAAAAGTCGTCAGGACCTTGCAATCATGATACAGGTGTAGGAGTTCATCAGCTTGTGGTGCGCCATGATAACAACCAGGATGTCCCAAGCGCGTCTGGTGCGCCAGACGCTGCGAGTCACTGTACTCGAGCTGTTTCCTTTGACCAGCACCACAGTGCTATAAGGAAGGTGATGGTGTTCTCCCTATTTTATGGATAGGGAAAAGTGCAAGGGTTTGAACTCAGGTCTTTGTGACAGCTGATTCCTGGCCGCTGTGGCCGTCCTGCCCTGTGTTGTAGGAGCAACTAACACCCTCAGTGCTGTGTATTTGCTCAACCAGCTAGGCAGACTGGCTGGCGGTGCTTTGGCTGCCACTTCTGGTCTGGGCTTTGCATGGCAGCATGGCCTCACCTCTGCAAATGGCCTCTTGGCTTTGGGAGCGGCCCTGTGTTTTAGCTTGAAATGCTCAGCCTCTGGCACTTTGTCTTTCTGCAATCCCTGCCCTCAGTCGTGGGCTTACCTTTGGCATAGTCCCGGCCAAAACCTTCTAGGCCGTCTCCTTTGTGCCGGGAGATGCGTGGGATTTTTGACATCAGTTGGGGCCTAAGCCCTGGATCCTGTAAAAGGCCCCAGAGCACCACACCCCACTCCTTGGCTGGCAGAACTGACATGGATACAGTCTCCTGCCTTCTCCATCACACATGCTGCCTGAGTGGACAGCAAGCACCTATAGCCCTGAGTGGGGTGGGAGGTGACAAGTGTGAGCAGGGCCTGCAGAGAGGCATTAAATGGTATGAGATACTGTGACACCCCAAGTCATTGGGTGTCAGATTTTTAATGGCTCCGGTTCTTTTATATCCTGTGTCTTTCAGAAAGAGAAAAGGTGATGAGGTAGATGGGACAGATGAAGTGGCCAAGAAGAAAACTAAAAAAGAAAAAGACAAGGACAGCAAGCTTGAAAAGGCCCTCAAGGTGAGTTCTGAGCTTTGCATCTCCTTTGGACATTCTGTCTCAATGCTCTTCTTCATTCTGGGAGGAAAATTCAGAGGTCATGTCTTTCTTACCAAGACCTTTGAGAATTCCCAAAGTGACAGCTGCCATTAAATAGCATGGGTTTCCCCCTAGATTGTTTTCTTCCCTCTTCCCAAAGAAACCATTCTTATTTGGCAGAGAGCCCACATTAGGCCCAGTCTGCAGCCAGGCCTAAGCAAGGGCTGCGCACTCTGTTCCCTCCCTCCAGCCTCACGCTGGCCTGACGGAGAATCGTGCTTCAGCCAAATCACGCATCACTGTACGTCCTGCGCTTTCGTAATCACTCGCACATGTCGGAGACTCAGCATGGAATTCAAGGATGCCAGAGATTCTTAGCATAGACAAATGACTTGAAGAGAAAGTTTTTCCACATTTTTTTATTATAAATGAGGATCTCTCATTTTAAAAAGAAATGGAAGGCATCTAGTGACAGGAGAAAGCTGCCCATTATATCTGTGTCATTGACCATTGACTGTAACATACATGTCGTCAACATCACTTTGTTGAATGTGTGTGTGTTGAAGCAGAGTAAAAATTATTAATCAGAAAATGGGAAATCGGGAAAACAATCACTTTCTTGAGAACAGGATTTTTGTGAGCCATCTGCTCGAGTCTCTTATATGAGTATTCAGTTTTTGCTGGTGGTTTGAGAATTAGAAACAATTTCTGATCTGGTTCCCGTTGCTAAATAAGGATCACAAGTTTAATTCTTGTTTAGGTGTGATTGTCTTATGGTAAAAAAGGCTTTCGTTTTGCAGCAAATCTGGCTGTAGTCGAACTATAGTGCCACTTTGTATTTGCCATTTAGTGGGTTTGGTGTTCTTTCTCCTCAGTTTTGTCAGAGATGTAAAGAAAGTCGGAAAATTAAAATGCTCCCTCACCTCCTCACCCTTGTGCATCTGTATCTGCTGCTCCCCATTCTTGGTTGTCATGCAGGTGACGTAGTTCTGCTTCCATTTAACCTTGTACCTCTAGGCTTTTTCCTCGTGCTCTCGTGTCTAGCTGGTGTCCCAGCGTGTGCTACAGGGAGGAACCAGAGAGGGAATGTTATTGAGAGAGCCCTTAAACTTGAAGCTGGGAAACAAGTGCAAACATGTGCCTGCAGCTTTGACAGTCGTGTTAAAATCCTCTTTTGGTGCCGACGGCAACCCTGGTAGAGCTGGCGTTTTCATCTCCATTTTACAGGCGTGAGGTCTGAGGCTGAGATGGTAAATAACTTGCCCATTGTCCTGGAGAGGAAGGACACTCATTCTGGCCTCTAAAATGAGGAGGCTAATGCCTTCCTTGGCAAGGTTTATTATTGTGAGAATAAATGAGATGACATGTAAAAGTGTCCAACAAAGAGTAGTCACTTAATATTAAAAATTGACTATTCCGTTTTCAGAAGAGCTTAAATATAGTCTTGCGTGATATTGAATATAATATACTGTTAAGGAAATTGGTGTTTGGGAATCATTCCTGCTCCCTCTTACATCTATGGGAAACAACCATACCCCACCTCCTTCAGATGCTGATAAGTGTGGGCCCTGGCCCCAGCCTGGTGCTTCCAGCTTCTTACCTGTGTCTCCCGGGATTGGTTCCTGGGCCTCGGTGCCCTGGCTGCAGCCTTCCCCGCACTGCTGGGCGGTTTCCTTCCCCACCTTCTGCAGTTCTCTGAGAGACCGTGCTCCAAGTTGAATTTGGTGTCCACAGGAATGTGACTGGGAATAAAATCCTGTGCCGATCAGCCTACCTTTGGAGGGGTAGCTCAGCTGGTGCACAAGTATAGATGGAGGCTCAGCAAGACTAGGGCTTTTCCTTCAGCTGCATTTCTTTCTTTGAAAAGAGCTGGTCTCTCAGCTGCTGGATCTTGTCCATAGGCCCAGAACGACCTGATCTGGAACATCAAGGACGAGCTAAAGAAAGTGTGTTCGACTAATGACCTGAAAGAGCTGCTCATCTTCAACAAGCAGCAAGTGCCTTCCGGGGAGTCGGCGGTGAGCTGCCTTTGTGTTAAGTGGGACACGCGTGTGAGGCCAACCCGGTCGTTGTGGAGTGACTGTCCCAATGGAGTGTGGGAGGCCCTCCGTTTGGACACCTGCTGGTATTAACTGCGAAGAGTCAAAATTCGTAGTTGTGTTGCATGGTCATCACCGCCATGTGGTCACCATTACCCTGGGACAGGTGGGGCAGGTGGGGCAGGCTCTCACGGGCCCCACCAGACATCTCCCCATATTAATGCTTGCTCTGGAATTTTGGAGAGGGCTTTGGTAGGCCTCATATGTTCATGCCATGTTCTTCGGCCTGGGGCCCTCTCTCTGCTGCCTTCTGCTCAGACTCCCCAAGGGCTGCTGGCCTGTGGAGGGAGCAGAGACCCCTCCTGAGGGCTGGCAGGACAGTCGCCCACGGGTGTCCACTGCTGGCCCTTCCCTACCCTCATTATCTGGAGCTGAGCTTGGCAAATTGCATCTTGCGCGATCTACCCTGGGCTCTCCTCTGTTTCTAAATCACTGCGGGCGAGGGGGTTACGGGATCACTTCACTTGGAAATAAGGTCTCTTAAAGTACAAGAATCTGTGCTCCGTTGTAAACCAGCTGCCCAGGGCTGTTCAGAGCCCCAGAGTGAGCCTCTTTGCAGTGAGTGTAGCCTGTGCAAGTTCTTCATCCCGCATTGTAAATGTCCTTTTCTGTAGTCCCTCCTTCCCTCTCTGACGTGTTTCTGCCCTGGCTTCAGATCTTGGACCGCGTAGCTGATGGCATAGTGTTCGGTGCCCTCCTTCCCTGCAAGGAATGCTCGGGCCAGCTGGTCTTCAAGAGTGATGCTTATTACTGTACGGGGGACGTCACTGCCTGGACCAAGTGCATGGTCAAGACACAGGCACCCAGCCGGAAGGAATGGGTGACCCCAAAGGTGAGGGGACAGTGGGGGGATCTTAGGATCTGTTGGCAGGAAAACCCGGCCCCCTTCTGGACTTGTACAGACTTGAGGTCCCCAAGATTGCAGTGCCATGTTCCTCAGACTTCTTTACAACTAAGCTGTCCTCATAATCAGAATGTAAAATTATGTTTTGGGTTCTGTATGTTTGCAAACCACACAAATGTAGAATCAGAGCATCTCTAAGTGTAGAGTATAGGTTTGTCCATTTGGTCTAAGATCCTCTTGTTTGCAAAGACCATGAATTATTTTTATTTCTATTCATTGCTTTGTGTGTGCCAGGCACTGTTCTAGGCTCGAGGGACATATGGTGAATAAATAGACAGTAATTTCTGCCTGTATGGAATGAGGGCTTTCCTCGAGGACATTTCCTTGCCTTGGTGCTAGAGGGAGAATTGGATCCAGAGTTCACATATCTCCTAGTATTGTGTGTTCTCCCTTTTTAATTGGAACTACATGTGGAATTCTCACAGTGCAGCAAACCTCAGCCGGGGAGCCTCCTATGGACCGTGCTCATGGGGCTACAGCAGTGTCTCTGAGGGGCTGGGTGCTAGAAGGACCTCACCTGTGCCCTCGGAGCAGGAGCTGGGGCCAGGTTGTTGGGGGAGCTCTGCCACTCGCTGCCTGTGCCCACTCCTGGGTGTGGAGCACTGGAAACAGTGGCACACGGTAAGCACCCAGGATTGTTCCTTGGGGTGTCCTATCGGCACCACTAACTCCGCACTGAGAACCAAACCGCGTCTCCTACCGGCCCTTGGCTCGCTTGGTTTTTGCCCCCTGTTTACTGCCATGGTTGCACTCTCTCCCTCTCAGTTTTCTCCCTGTGCTTTTACTTGAGTGACCAGCTAATGTCAGTCTGACCATGTCACTTCCCCCACCCTTAAATCTTAAAGTGATTCCTCAATTGTTCTGAATATGCAAACCTTATAGGCCCTTATGTGGTGTTTGTATTCCTTTCACAATCTTCTGTGGAGAAAATAATAAAATGGCAATTGCAACGTCAACTGCTTTGTATTGTATGTATCAGTGGTAGAGCATGTACATACAGGATATGTGCACATGCGAGACATTTTTCCATCTGGAGATGCTTGCTGCCCATACAGTGATTGTGTTGCCCCCGGGCATTTGTCCCCAGAGCCCTCCGCGATGTGGCTGTCAGCCTTCTGTAGCCTTTCTTACTTCCACCCCCTTCTCACATACCACTCTGCCCACCCCACCCCCAGGCTCTCTGATTCTTCTTTTTTTTTTGAGACAGAGTCTCACTGTGTTGCCCAGGCTAGAGTGCCATGGAGTCATCCTAGCTCACAGCAACCTCAAACTCCTGGGCTCAAGCGATCCTTCTGCCTCAGCCTCCCGAGTAGCTGGGACTACAGGCATGTGCCACCATGCCCAGCTAATTTTTTCTATATAT
>CAUYSK010119538.1:0-28046 GCA_963575035.1 Avahi laniger
TGATCCGCCCACCTCGGCCTCCAAGAGAGCTAGGATTACAGGCGTGAGCCACCGCGCCTGGCCTGAACTGACTCTGTTTATGCAAAAAATCTAATTCTATCAATCTGACTTTTTAAAAAAATCTACAATCTGGCCGGGCACGGTGGCTCACGCCTGTAATCCTAGCACTCTGGGAAGCTGAGGCAGGAGGACTGCTTGCGCTAGGAGTTCCAGACCAGCCTGAGCAAGAGTGAGACCCCATCTCTACTAAAAGTAGAAAGAAATTAGCCAAACAACTAAAAATAGAAAAAATTAGCCGGGAATGGTGGCGTATGCCTGCAGTGCCAGCTACCTGGGAGGCTGAGGCAGGAGAATCGCTTGAGCCAAGGAGTTTGAGGTTGCTGTGAGCTAGGCTAACGCCACAGCACTCTAGCCCAGGCATGAGAGTGAGATTCTGTCTCAAAAAAAAAAAAAAAAAAAAAAAAATCTATAATCTGCCATTCCTCATATTCCATACCTCTTCAAATAAAAATGAACTCTGGATAAGACCTATTTCTTTTCTATACACAGGCATGCTTGAGAGAAGTAGCCAAGTCTTGGACACCTGCATATCCCTGAGTGAGACTTCACCTCCTCATTGTCTGGAGTCAACCTTCTCGGGCCCTACGTAGATTACTTCTATAATTTTTCTTAATTCTTCTCCGCTATCTCTCCCTAAAGACTCTGCTTAGGAGAGTCAAAAAGTTAACAGAATCTTGAGAGCATCTAATCTTAGCATTGCAAAAGTACAACCATCATATCCTCATTACAAATTATGTAAGATTTTAAAATCGATTTAAGAGCAGTCTCTCCCACTGTGTCTTTGATCTGAGCATGGAAGGTTCGAATAAAGTGGCCTCTGTGGGCTTTGAATTTGGTTCTGCTATAGAACAAATTGAACCAATTTCTTAGTTTATTTATAATAAAAGTACAATCTGGTATACCACCAAATATCTAACAATTAGAGAAACTCAAGTCTCAGATGTGCTCTCTCCTTCAGTGCAACAACATTTACAACTCTTAAACAGTACAGTAAAAACAGATCAAATCGTTCACACCCATTGGGTGTGGAGGCAGTTGGCTGATAGAGAAGACAAATGAACTTCATTTCCAAAGCGTGGCCACAACATCCCATCTTACCTACAGTGGTCATTTTAAAGCGATTATTTGCATTACCTCTCAGAAACTTCATCTAGGCATATAGAAAAAACTTTTTTAGTTATATGGCTGATAAGATGCTCCTTTCAAGAGATTTTAACATCTACATGGCAGGGAGACGGGAGAGCTCATTATACGAGTACTGTATCTAAGGTACAGGAGACGTGATAGCATAGAGCAGAGGTAAACTATGGCCTACCAGCCAAAACTGGCCCACAGCCTGTATTTAAATGGCCTGTGAACTACGAATGTATTTTACATTTTTTCTTTTTTCTTTTTTCCTGAGACAGGCTCTCGCTCTGTTGCCCAGGCTAGAGTGCAGTGACATGATCATAGCTCACTGCAACCTCCAACTCCTGGGCTCAAGCAAGTAATCCTCGTTCCTCAGCCTACCAAGTAGCTGGGACTACAGGTGTGTGCCATCATGCCCGACTAATTTTTGTATTTCTTGTAGAGACAGTCTCACTATGTTGCTCAGGCTGGTCTTGAACTCCTGGGCTCAAGCCAGTCTCCCATCTCGGCCTCTCAAATTGTTGGGATTATAGGCGTGAGGCATCATGCTCTGCCCATTTTTTAATTCGTCAAAAAAAATCAAAAGAATAACATTTTGTGATACACAATATTATATGAAATTCAAATTTATGTGTCCATAAATCAAGTTTTATTGGGACACAGCCACATCCATTTATTTAAATACTATCTATGATTGCTTTTGCACTACAATTGCAGAGTTGTCTTTGCAACAGAGACTGTACAGCCCACAAAGCCTAAACTATTTATTATCTGGCCCTTTTGTCAGAGCTACAGAAGTTCATAAGTTTCTGTTTCCTCCTCTGTAAAATGTGGCTAATTTCTCCCCTTTGTACATCACTGTAGTACTGAGACCAAAAAAATTCCATAAATGGCCAATCCCACTATTTTCACCATTGTATCTCTTGTGCCAAGCACAGGGCCTGCTACATACTAGATACAAAGTAAATATTTGTTAAATGAGGGAATTACTCAATAAAGCACACCATTTACCTACTACACACTGTTGGGAGTGGTTACTAGCGGGGAGTGGTTAATACAGGGACAGAATTAAATAACATCCCAATAGTAAGTTATGATAACTGTTTTTCCTATTATATACAGGTCTCATGTCCCCCAACAAGCTCCACTGTAAATCATATGAGTCTGTGGTATTTATAGGGTACACAATTTCAACATGCTCTCTCAAACCTCTTCAAAGCCAAATCCCGAAAGTGAGCTGACATTTATAGAATAATACAGTTCACAAAGCATTTTCATTTAACATTATTTCCTCATTCAGCAAATATTTACTTAGTATCTACTTATGTAGCAGGCCTGTGGTTGGTATAAGGGACACATGAAAAAAACTGAGACAACAGAACACATTAATATAATTTTTTTTCTCAATAATTTAGTGAGGGAACACGGGGAAAAAAATTAGTCACATTTTGCAGAGGGGGAAACAGAAGCTTAATGAAGTTTCATAGGTAGACTGAGATCACACAATCAGAAGAAGGGCAAAATGAGACTTGTTCACCCCTTCCCACCACACCAAAGTGCCTACAATATGACTCAATACAAGCAATTAAAAGTAGAAACTTGTTAGTGACCCACACCATGGAATTTTCCCAAATATTCCTGGGAATGCCACTAAGCAACTTAAGTAGCAAAAGCAGGTTCTGTTTTATTTCAGTGAGTGTCTCCTTCTGCCACTATCTCTTGGAATCTTTGAATAATCCAGATAGTGGTTCAAAGTACAGGCTTTGACATCAGACTGTGTATTAGTCCCCAATTCTACTACTTCCTATTTGTGCAGCTTTGGACAACTCACAAACTCTCTGAACCTCAGATCCCATCTCTAAAATGGGTGTAACATAACAGTAATCCCTCACTGGGCTGTTGTTTAGATTACATGAGGTAATCCATGTAGAATATTTAGCAAATGGCCTTTCTATAGCACCCAATCTGATCCTCGATCTCACACCATCCTATCCCATTATCTTTTTCCCCACAGCTCCTCTATCTAAAAGATCTTTTTTATTTGCTTACTATTTTATTATCTTTCTGCCTTACTAGCATATAAACTCCATGACGCCGGGCGTGGTAGCTCACGTCTGTAATCCTAGCACTCTGGGAGGCTGAGGCGGGAGGATCGCTTGAGCTCAGGACTTCCAGACCAGCCTGAGCAAGAGTGAAACTCATCTCTACCAAAGCCCAGCTCTACTAAAAATAGAAAAAAAAAAAAAATTAGCCGGGCCTGGTGGCACGCGCCTGTAGTCCCAGATACTTGGGAGGCTGAGGCAGGAGGATCACTTGAGCCTGGGGGTTCGAGGTTGCTGTGAGCTAGGCTGACTCCACGGCACTTGAGCCTCGGCAACAGAGAGAGACTCTGTCTCAAAAAAATAAAAATAAACTCCATGACAGTAGGGACTGTTTTCTTATTCACTATTGCATCTCCTGCACTTAGCACAGTGCCTGGCACATATCAATAAATAATTTTTGAACGAATAAAGTGTTCAACAAATGTCTAGGAAGATCGTTTAGGCTGCAATTTCCCTGTATGAGAAGCAGACTATTTACCGCTCAAAATGCTGTTAAGTCTAAAACATACAAATGTAACCTGTATCTTGGTAAGCTCTCAGTAATACCAGAAAGGTGTACGGGAAACTCTAAAAGGTGTTATCATGAGGTCGCATTACAATTATTAACCAAAGTGGCTGAAGCCCTAAGGCAGCTCAACACTGTCACTCAAAGCCTGAGGATACACCACAGGGGCCACTAAAGACCAAGGAGAATGCAAAACGCTCGGGGGCTGGAGGGAGGTGCAAAAACACCCGCCCCTTTCTTTCTCTCTTAACCTTACGATTGTGCACACTGCCCTGGAAAGGTTGCTCCCCACTCCTGGAGGGCCCCATAGAGAGCAGACAGGTGAGGGCAGGAAGCCAAATACCCCCAAAGGGGAATAGCGGCGCAACAGTGACAGCAGTGAACGGACCTGAAAAGGACACAAGCCAACTCTTCTGTGGGGGCCCGACTGGCGGGTCCCAGTTCTTCCCCTTGGAGTAACCAACCTCTTCTCCCTCCAACCCCAGCAATAGGCGGAGGAAGGGGGGGCACTGTCCCTCCGTCCAGCTCCAGTGGCCGTAGAGCAGCAGGGCCACTCCAGGTCTAGTCCCAGCGCTGACAGCAAACTCACCTCAGCCGTCCGCTCCACCTCCGCTCACATTCCGGCCCTGCCGCTTTCCCCCCGCCCCCCAGGCCCTTTGTTTTGATTCCCGACTCCGCAGCTCCCGCCGCCGCCGCCAAGCGCACCCTCCACTTCCGCTTCCGCACCGCACCGCCCCTGTCGCAAAACCGACGCCCTTCTGGGCGCTTGCCCCGCCCCTTCCTCGCCCCGCCCCCGCCGCCGGGTCCTCCCCGCGCGGGGCAAGCTGGGAACCCGGGGGGGGCGGGGCCTCGCGGCCCTGCAGCCTCGTCAGGCTCAGTCCCCTCCCGATAAACCCCTAAATAGGGACTTCCCCGGGGGGTGAGCCTGGCTCTTTTGGCGAAAACCCCCAGTTTAAAGAGGCCTTCCTCTTGGCTTAACGTTGTGGAGTCGAAAGGAACCTCAAAACGGAGAATGAGGGAGCTTGTGAGGTGAACCCGAGGAAAAACCTGCCAACCATGATTTAATGCAGTTCAGCTCTTTCACTCTCTTGAGGGAAGGCGATTTAAACGAATTTCAGTGAAAAACCCAATCGCTTCGGCTTTTTTTTCCTCGCTCTTTTCTCGTCATGTGATGGTCCTACTTTCAAAAAATTAAATGGCACATATTCCACAGCATCCTTAATCTAGTGCAACCTAGTGGCAAGTGGAGAAAAAAGTAACTGCCAACTGGGCATCCTGCGAGGTCCCTTGGGCTTCTCGCAAAGTTGAGACCCCGCTGGCAAAAATAAAGTGTGTGCAAAGAAAGATTAAACTGGATATGCCACCAACAATCAAGAGATCTTTGGTGATTTTAGTAAGAAAATATTTTTTAAAAAAGCCCTGGGCTAGAGCTCATTACAAATGAATACAAGTTTTCCAGAGAGAGATTGGGCGAGCAAAAAGGAGACCTTACAGTTGCGAAAGCTTTTATGAAGCCAATGACCCTGTGTTTTAGGTGGATAGAGATACGCCATTGGTTTTGCTTTTTTAAAATAGTGCCTCACAATCTTTTCCCTGAAATAAAGAATTTTTTTTTACTCAGAAAGCAAAATGATTTCTGAAACTGCCAGCTGCTGTTTTCTGTTACATATTAGGAGAAAAATAAAGCACATGTCATCTAAATCTAGACAGTTTAGGATGTGCTATCTGAATACTAAAATAAATACTTTAAAATATTTTTTAAAGTTTGCCAAGAAACAGATTAACTTTGCAAAAGAATCAGTAGACATTGCCAAATGAGAACATTTTCCCCAAAAAAACTTCCACTATGAGTTGATTTCATTAGGCAATCTGCATGAAGCAGGGATTAACACATCCCTGTAGACATCCTTGTAGACATGTGTTGTGGAGGGCAAGATCAAACATGTAGCTGAAGAATCCTTTGTGCCGGTATTTAATTTTCCAGAAGGCAGATGACAAGTACACATTATCTGCCTGCTTAGGTATTTATTATTGCTGAATAAATCTTCATTGTGTCTGTGTGGGTAGTATTTTTCAAGTGGGAATTGGATGAAAAACAATGCTGTTACTAATTTTTTTTTCAAAGTACCAAACAAATACGCTACTCTTTATAGGTAGGCTTTTTCCCCTCCTCCTTTTTATTCTTGTTGAGTATTTCCGAGCACCAACCATATTAACTCAAAATACAAAAAAAGGAAACTAAGTGTGGATTTTAATTGTTTTAAAGAAGTTTTTAGCCACAAAACATAAAATAGCAGACACATTTTGTTTAACTTTGCGTGGCATTCTTTCAAGTGCAGAGCTGTGGCTTGTCTCAACAGGTAAATGCAATGATTAAAAAAGAACCAGTTATACTAAGTAGAAGTCTAATAAAAGTCTGAATTACAAATGCTTTTAAAAGAAATGTAATTTTAGGCTGGGTAGGGTGACTCTCACCTGTAATCCTAGCACTCTGGGAGGCCAAGGTGGGATTTCTTGAACTCAGGAATTTGAGACCAGCCTGAGCAAGAGAGAGACCCCTTCTCTACTAAAAATAGAGAAAAATTAGCCAGGCAACTAAAAATAGAAAAAATTAGCCCGGGCGTGGTGGCTCATGCCTGTAGTCCCAGCTATTTGGGAGGTTGAGGCAGGAGAATCATTTGAGCCCAGGTGTTTGAGGTTGCTGTGAACTAGGCTGACGCTATGGCACTCTAGCCTGGGCAACAGAGTGAGACAGTGTCTCACAAAAAAAAAAAAAAAAGAAATGCAATTTTATTGCTTTCTGTTCTAACCTAGCCTAAGCAAAGTACACCAACCCTCAGAAGGAGACAATTATGAATCAAAATACAATTTGATATTTGTGAAAGAGTGCTTAAATTTTCTCTAAAGAAGATATATTTTCTTAAGTACTATAGGCTCCGTTAATTTTATTCCTGTGTCCTTGCTGGGAATACTCCTTTATCAGAGTATAAGGAATTTTCAGTTTTTTCTTTGTCCAAATTGTAATCTTCATATTAATGAAACCAGAATGAAGATTTATTTTTGTGCTATTTAAGTAGCTGCTTTACATTTGATTCAGCTCAACTAAGCAAGCTGCTACTACAAGAATTTCTCCCCAGAAACTTCTCTTCTGCCTATGTCAGGTTTAGTGTTTTGAATTAACAAATTATGGTGGAAGGACCTAATGAAGAGAAATCGAGCTCTTCCCAAAGATACAAGGAAAACAAATTGAATAAAAAGAAAGGAAAACGTTTTAAAGTTCACCAAAATTTCTTTACATTTCAAAGGTTTTACCCAATGACAAATCCATTTCTCTAAACTTTTGTTCCTGACAGAGTGGTGAGGGTCAAATAAAATTCTGAGGGTGAAAGCATCTGGCCAAGTAAAGCACGATGCAAATGATTTATCAGTGCTTGGGACCAGAATGGAAGTTTCCTGAAAGACATTTTGGTACTTTCCTTAACCCTGTTGATGTAGGTGGTGGGGTTTTGTATCTGAGCTTTTTTGGAAATTGGCAAGGAATCAAAACAAAGTGAAATTAGAAAAAGACTATTCTAACCATAACAGGGAGGCTGTGAGTGGCGTGGAAGGCTTTCAGAGTAGTTAAGACCTCTTCACCTGTAGCTTAGTGCTCAAGAATGCAGGTGTAGGAGCCAGCTTTGAAGTCTGATTTATTTATTAATTTTAAGGCCTGGAGCAACGCATTTAACTTCCTAAACTTTTGTTTTCTCATCTTTAAAATGGGTAAAATAAAAGTGATTTCCTGTGGTTCTCATCGTCTAGGGGCTCGGCTTCATGGCCACCTCCTTAAGAGTGGCTTTCTCTGGCCATTCTATCTGAGGTGACCCCGCCCCAGCTCCTTTCCACCACATGAACTTGGCTGTATTCATAGCACTTAACATCTGGAATTATTGTGCTTTTTATTTTCCTGAAGTGCGTGGCCCGCTAAACCCAAGCCCGTTTCCTGGATGTCCAGGGAACCGCCCGCAGGACCTCCAAGGCCGGCCGGCCCGCCGGCCCCCGCCCAGCAGCCGGAACCTCCCAGGCCAGCCCCAGCCCGGATCCACCGCCGCGTGGCCGCGCCGCGCCTGGCCTGGGAAAAAAGTTTCCAAACGACGCTGCTCGGCGCTGATTGGCCAAGGCCGACGCGGTCCCGTGGCGCGGCAGCCAATGGGCGTTGCCGGCCGCGAGCTGGGGCGCGGGCGGGGGCCGGACGGCCGGGGCAGCGCCGCCGCCTCGTCCTCGCCGCCCGAGCCGGGTAAGTGCGGGACTGCGCCGGGCCGGGGACCGTCGCAGCCGCCGGGAGACTCCTTTGCCTCTCCCCGGCGCCCGCCCGCGCTCACGGGATCCCACGCCACCGCCTTGCAGCGCCCCTGGTTTGCGCGTAGCTGCCTGGCCGCCCGAACTCTGCCGGTCCCGCGGCGCCAGGCTCGAAAACCCCGCTTCCCTGGAGCCTCCTTTCTAACTTTGCGCCTCTCCACCCTTGCGTCCCTCGCGCCGGCTTCTCGCGCGTGCCAACTTTGTTCCTCTTCCTGCGCTCGCCTCTCTCCCAGCCCTCCGCCCTGCTGGACGTCCTCGGGCGTTCTGCCTTCTCGTCCCCAAACCCCGCGGCCGGGCTCCGTCCTCTTCCTCCTCCTCATTCCCTCCCTCCCCTAACGCCCTCGTTTCTTCCCTCGCTCTCTTTTCTGCTCCTCCATCCCGCCACCCTTCTCTCCCCTGCTCCTCCTCCCCTTGTCGCCCCCTCGTCGCCTTCATTCCTTCGCCTCCAGCGCTGCCCCCGCCTGCACGCCCACTTCCCCACCCCGCGGGCCGCTTTCCAAAAACCTCTCCCTGCCTTCGCGAACGTGTTTGGAGCTGTCTCCTCGCCGCTTTTCTCACATCTCTGCTGCAGGACGGGTCAGATTTCTCCTGACTGCACTTTGGGGGAAGGACTGGATAAAGGATGAAAACGCTTATTCTACAGCTTGAATGTTGGCTGAGCTCACCTGCCTCTCTGAGGTCATGGGAAACCCCGCCATCATCTTGACCCCGCTTTTTGGGAAGCCACTTTATCTTCTCCGAGTCATCTCAAGTTCTCTGCCTCCTGGGGGCCCGAGCTCCCCTGATTTCTTTGTCCGGGGTTGGTACCAGATTGTGCCTCTTTCTTTCTACTTTTAGCCCGAGGCCGCTTTTAACTTCCTTTCTAAAGAAAAGGCCTTTCTGCGCGTGCTGGGCTGAGGTTTGTCATTTCTATGCTAGTTTTGTTTTCAGTGTATTGTAGGATAGGATGGCATTTTAGGACATAGGTAGGGTGCTTTGAAGAGTAATTGGATCCCAGCTCCTCCCAGCGCCTGTTGTTACCTGACCACCTATGCCTCCATCACCACATGGGTATTTGACCAGTTCTGAAACTTAAGTCTTTTTCTCTTATTGTGTCTTTTGTGTAGGCTTAGAGGCAGGTGATCTATGCCCCTGAAATTTGAGGGGCCTCTGATTCGTATATTTTATCCCATTTTGGATAATAGTTTCTTGGCTTACTAGGTTAGGATGTTATTTTTGTTTCCAAAGTGTGTTCTTTTATCTTGGAATGTGTGAGCCCAGAGAGGTTACACTACTTTTCTACGAAAGATAATTTCCTAATGTGAGTGTGCCTGTGTGCAGAAAGTTTGTGCCTGCAGCTGGTACGATGGGTGTAGGTGCTTTTTTGGTCTGCTTCTCCCAACAGTGCCTAGCACTTAGTAGGTGTTCAAGAAATGTTTGAAAAGGGATGGAGGAGGGAGGGGGAAACCATGGTAGGAAAAACTCTTTCCCTGGCATCTTGGTTCAGTAGAATAAAGTTACTCTGGAACAATAGCTATTTTATTTTTTTGGCCAAGTTTAAGCTTTTTAAAATTTCAAAACAACTGATGCTTACTGTAAAAAAAAAAAAAAAATGTAAAGTGCATCAGGCAGAAATACTCATCTGAGTGGCTGCTTTACCCCCATTTTGGTACATGCTTCCAGACTCTTCTGTGTGCAGAGAGAGGGAAATAAACAAAAATGGCACCCTTTCTTAACATTTCGTGGACTTTCTTCCATGTTAATTAATACATATGATTCTTCTTAACAACTGTATGATTTTCCAATCGGTCCTCTGTTGACATTTAGGTTTCTCCAGTTTTCCACATTAGTGAATTATGGTGAACGTCCTTGAGCATAAGTCCTTGCATGCCTAAGTATTTTTGTAGGTAGATCATTATAGACTTTGAAAGCACAAAGACAGAAGCCAGCTTGCTGACTCTTGACTGTTTCTGCCCCAATGATGTCATTTCTGCAAAATGCAAAGCCTGCGTCCTAGCTGTTGGAGCATGTGCTGACATTTAGCAACTTCTTTCTCTTCCCTCCCTTTCCCTCCAGCTCTTCCATTGTTTCTATTGGGAAGGATATGGAGTTGAGGTGAAGGTGTTAATTCCGGACGGTTCATACCTGTATATTATTGCTCCAGACTAGCTGTGTTGGCTTTCTTCACTTAGAAGGAAGCTGAAAGAGATTTCTTTGTTTTTTTTTTTCCCCCCAGTGTTTTGAAATCAGAGGTGTGTGTCTCAAGTGTATTTTCCGACTTTCCTGTTAGGTTTAATCATGTGAAACAGTCAAAAAAGAAAAAAGCATGCAGAAACATTTTTGTAGGAGGCGTAGATCTAGGTTGTGCAAAATAGATACTTTTTGTACCACAGGATCCCAGTTTGTTCTTCCTCGCATGCTGCAGGATATGTATTTGAGGCTTCCATCAGATTTGCCCGCAGAACTGCTAGGCCATGATGGTGTATTGCGAACACAAGTTAGTGGCACACAGGTGAAACAAGTGCATGGTGTATCCACTTTTAAGAGCAGGTACAAAGCTGTGTATACTGAAACACCTGCCAATTACAGTGCCTTTGGAAAGACTGTGTGGGCCAAATGAAACCAGCGAGTCTGACCTCCAGGCAGTCTATTTGCAGCTCCTGGGGAGCCTTAAACTTGAATTCAAAGACCCCTTGCTTGCACTTAGATTTGGTTCTCCTCTGCCACTCACTCACACATTTGGAGATGGCCAGGGCATACGGTGTTTCGGCTTCAGCTTCTAAGAAACAGAATGATTGCCTTTCCTGGCCACCTCTTACAGTTGAACAGCTTAAAGAGGATAATGTTTGAAAAGAATTTAAGTGCCTAGTACACAGCAAATAGCAGGTGTTAGTAAAATTCAGTACACAATGCTGGACTAAGGGAAACTTTGCGAGGCTTCTTGCCTCCTTTCTGCAGCAGAGAGTAGTGTGAA
This sequence comes from Avahi laniger, assembly GCA_963575035.1. Classification (NCBI taxonomy): domain Eukaryota; kingdom Metazoa; phylum Chordata; class Mammalia; order Primates; family Indriidae; genus Avahi; species Avahi laniger. The sequence goes on from CAUYSK010119538.1 coordinate 11,087, forward strand.
AGAACTTTCAGAGGCATTTTCAGATGGCAAAGGAAAAATCTTACATTTTTAAGATTGCTTTTTCATAACAAAGTGAAGTATAGCTGTTACTTCTTCCTTCTTTGCCTCTGGCATGTTTTTCCCTTCTTCCCTAAGGATTACTTTTAAAATGTAAGGGTTTTTGGTCGAAATGCCATTCCTGGGTTTTTTGTTCTTTAGTTGGAGTAAAAGGTGGTGCAGACTGTGACATAAGTCTGGGTCTCTGCTTAGTTTCTCCTCAGTCCCTGAGGTCCCAAACTGGATCTTTCCCATCAGCCTGCCTGTAATTAGAGCCTCCCCCACAGTGGATGCACCTGTAAACATCTCAGATTCACTTCTTTCCTGAGGATTAAGTTTTAAGCCTCATGGGCCTAGATAATATTTAAAAGCCTTTTTCTAAAACTTACCTGTCAGAAGTGTGCAGGATGAGGGTTATTAAATCTAATAACTGTATCAGATACTCTTTAGCCCATTAACCTGGGGTTAGGGGTATTTTCTAATGCGGCATCCTCTCCTCTAGCCCCTACCCATTAACATCACTTAGATGATGGGGAAGTTAGGTTTTCCTATCAGTTCTTTCTGATAAGCTGCTTTTTTTCCTTTCTTTCTTTTTTGGGAGGGGGGTTAATCATTGTTCATTGTATCCTTGAATTCCTAGTCTCAAGCAAGCCTCCTGCCTTAGCCTCCCAGGTAGTTGCAAATACAGGTGCACGTCACCATGTCTGCCTAATTTTTTCTATTTTTTGTAGAGTCTGAGTCTCACTGTTGCTCATGCTGGTCTTTAACTCCTGGCCTCAAGTGATCCTCCTGACTTCACCTCCCAAAGTGGTGGGATTGCAGGTGTTAGCCGCCTCGCCTGGCCTCTGATGAGTTTCTTAGGCATTTACAGATGTAAACTAGCCTTCAGAGGTCCACTTTCTTCCTCAGGCCCTTGCTTCCTGCCTTTCGTTGACCTCACATCCCATTCCAGCCAGTGATCAATCTCTATCTTTCTCTGTCTTCATTCATTGAATTCCTTTTATAGGCCAAGCATTGTTCTAGGCATTGGGGGTAAAAAAGCAAGACCAGAGAAGATGCTTCTACTCAGATACTGACATTCTAGTGGGAAAGATAAACAAAAACAAAACAAAGCAGGGGCTAATATGATAATGAAAGCTAGAGAGGGTACTAGGTGGAGTATTCAGATAATGTCCCTTTGGGGAGAACATTTCAGCTCCTTTCTGAATGGCAAGAGAGATACCTCCTGGGCAGAGATCTAAGGGAAAAGCATATTCCAGGCCAAGTGCAAAGGCCCTGGGGCAGAAGCAGGTTTGGTGTGTTCCGGAAAGAGAGAAAGAAGGCAATGTGGCTGGACATTAGTGAGTGAGAGGTGGGGGGGAGGGTAGGAAAAATTTAGAGATCTAGGTAGGGGACTGATCACATTGGATCTTATACTTGATCTTTCTCCAAACTGTAAGAAGAGTCAGTCAGTAATTCTTCACTTCCTTACTCTATTGTACATGATTTCCTTCCATGCCATGTAATTGAGATTGTCCTCAGTAAGATCACCAACGTCTTAATGGCCACACAGCGCTCACTGATAGGTGCATAGGCTCTGGACCCTTGATGCTATAGAATTGGTTTGTTGACTGCATATTAGATGTGATCTGGGCTCATTGGAGCTTATGGCTTGAGCATGGATTTCTAGGCCTAGGTTTAGCCCTACTCCTTGCCGTGTTAATTACTATTACTCACACTCTACGCTTTTCCTTTGAGCAAGTGAGACCATTCACTCCATATGTTAATTAGGACTTGTGGCAGAAATTGAACCCTAACTGGTATAACCAAGGCAGGGAATTGATTCTCTCTCACAACCTACATCAGGTATGACTGGATCCAGGTGTTCAAACGATGTTGTTAGGACCAGGGCTCCCCATTGGTTGGCCCTGCCTTCCTCTTTGTTGGCCTCATTCTCGAGCAGACTCTCTCCCCTTGTAATAGCAAGGTGACCCCTAGGCTTACCTCCTACCACCTTTCCAACCCTCGTGGAAAGAAAGTTTCCTTTTTCTGGTAGCTGTGCAAAAGGCCTACATCTAGACCCTCATTGGCTCAGCATGGCTTAGACTTACCCTGTCGTTGGCTCAGTGTGGGTTAAGGCCCATGGCTGAGTCAGTCACTGATGCTAGAGCCACGAATAGGCAGATGCAAAAGAGAATGTCAAATCCATGTCAGCCACATGAAATGAGCAGAGTGTTCCCCCGAGGGAATATTGGGGTGCTGTCACAGAAAGATGGAACAATGAAAGCAGAAGTGGAAAAAAACCCTACAGATCAACAGCTTTCTACTACATTCAGCTGCTCTGCCTCGATCAAGCTTTCAGAGAAACTGTTCCCCAGAGGGGTGGGCGGGGGAAGTGGCATGTTTTCTCTGAGTTAGGGAAGGGAGAAAAATTAGGAGGGAGAGAAGATGTGAATATGGGTACTAACAAATATAGACCCATCGATAGGTTCTGTGCTTGAATGTAGGTATAATGGTGCATTTCCTGCCAGGAATCCAGAAGTTGGTGATTGTGTCTGTGTTGACACTAACATACTTAGCCCAATGATTTTTTTTAACCACAAACATAGCTGGGTGATTATATTTTGCACAGTGATGGGTTTTGTTCATTCTTTTGTCCCCAAGGACATACACCAGCCTGTGAGCTCCCTTGAGGGAAGAAAGGAACCTTGGAGACATCTTATTTGGATTCCTGATGACCCTTTGACAAGCTCAGAGCCTCAGATAAGCACAGAAGAAACTATTACATCAAACAAGCATTATCAGCAGGGAGTCTGCAAGCTATTAGCCCAGCTGTTAATAGAAATTTGCTTCCCTAACCTCTGCTCTCCACTGCTCGGAGTGCTGAGAGCCAGGGCCCTTCCCACCCATACCCTCCAGCTCCTGGCTAGCTTGTCTCTTCTTTTCATACGCGGTTCTCCAAAATTCTGACTCCGACATTACCTCCTGCTTACTCCTCCGCTGGGTCGAATCTCTTCGTGCTCACACTGCCAGTGACCGACATTTCGCTCAGTCTGATGGATAGTTTGCAGTCCTTATCTTGCCAGCTTCTCTGTTGTATCCTTGTGACTGTGGAATGTTCTTTTTTCCCCCCTTGGAACCGTCTACTCCCAGTTCGGCTCCCTCTTCTTGGTTCTCGTCTGTCTCACTTTGTTTTTTCTCTGCCTCCTTCAATTACTGCTGCTTTCTCCGGCCACCTGTCCAACGCTGGCATCCCCAGAGTTCGGTGCATAGTCCCTGCGGGATTCGCTAATGGTTCCATCACTAGAAAAAGGGAAGAGGCAACTACAGATGCACAACTGTAATTTGTATCATTGGCCCAGACTTCACCCCCGAGTTTCAGCTCCAGTGTTGCATCTGGATGTGTCACGGATGTGTCGGACTACAAGTGTCCAAGACTGGGTTCTTATCTCCCCCATCCCACCCACTCAAGAGTTTTCTTTCTGGTATTCTGGGTTGGTGGTGGTACCCGGTTGCTTAAGTATTTTTGGAGCCCATTTCTTGTATCTCCATCTTCATTCCCACTTCCTGACTCCGGCCACCTCCCTTTCTTTCCTGGATTGCTGCAGCAGCTCCCCATCTGAGGCCTCATCTCTCCCCAGCCTGTCCATAGACACCAGGATAAAGAGCCCATTATGTTATTTGCCTCAAAAATCTTCAAGTGGGGCCGGCCGCAGTGGCTCACACTTGTAATCCTAGCACTTTGGGAGGCCAAGATAGGAGGAATGCTTGAGGCCAGGAGTTCAAGGCCAGCCTGGGCTATATAGCAAAACCCCATCTCTACAAAATATAGAAAAAATTAGCTGGGCATGGTGGCATGCGCCTGTAGTCCCAGTTACTAGGGATGCTGAGGCAGGAGGATTGCTGGAGCTCAGGAGTTCGAGATTGCAGTGAGCTATGGTGATGCTATTGCACTCCAGCATGGGCAACAGAGCAAGACCCTGTCTCAACAACAACAAAATCCTCCAGTGGCTTCCCATCACTGTAGTTTCTTAATATGTTATAAAATCACTCTGTGGTTTAGCCCCTCTATTTTAGCCTGCCTCTCATTCCCTTCCCTTCCCTCCTCGGCTTTCAGCACAGCCCCACCAAGCTTCTTCCACCTCCCCTACGAGCCTGGCTGTGTCTCCCCTTTCCCTTCTGCGCAGCATCCTCTTGCTCCTCTGTTCACCTGCCAATGCCTGCCTGTTCTTCCATGTTCTTTCACATGCTGCTCGTGCATCACCTCTCCCAGGAAGCCTTCCTTGACTCTTAGGTTGAGTCTGGGACTCCCTAAATATACTGGGCATTGGTACAAATGTTTGTTATCTTGATTGTGGTGATGGTTTCACACATGTGTGCGTCAAAAACACCAAAGTGTACGCTCAGTTATATGCAGTTTGTTGCATGTCAGTATCCTGTGCATATTTCCATGGCTGTACTCACCACATAGTTTTATAATAATTTACACATAATTTATATCCCCCTCCCCACCAGACTGTGAGGCCCCTTGAGGGAAAGCAGGGATCTTGGAGACACCTTATATGGATCCCTGTGTCCTACAGTAGGTGCTCAATATTTGTGCAGTGATGTGCGTAAGCCTTGATACTAATCCATGGAATGGAACAGGTGGGTGGGCTGTCTTTTGTTTGGATTTAGTTTCCATCTTTTGGCAGTATTTTATCACTTAATCCAGCATAAAGTTCGAGGATTTTTTTTCTTCCTTTAAAGATGAGCTATTCAACCAGATGTGGGTAATTATCTTAAAACCTTCTCTCCTAGACATCATGCCACAAGAAGAGTGATCTCTTCCCCATTTTCACAATGGAGGACTCGGGAAAGACTTTCAGCTCTGAGGAGGAAGAAGCTAACTATTGGAAAGACCTGGCGATGACTTACAAGCAGAGGTCAGTCCTCAGAAGTCTGCCCTGCGTTTTCTTCCCGTAAGAATAGCAGCAATTACTTATTGCAGGCCTGTTACGTGCCAGGCACTACGAGGGGCTTAACTTACACTATCTCAAAACTGCCCCACGAAGAAACGGTTATCACCCTATTTTACAGATTTTTATAGATGAGGAAACTGAGCCACGGTGAAGGCGGGTAACCTGCCGAAGGTCACACAGCCAGTAAGTAGCAGAGCTGGAGTTCGAACCCAAACGTGTGGTCCTAGCCATTCTGCTCTGCTATTTTCCATCTGATTTTCTGGAAAGGAGAACCTGAGACTATAAGACTATCGGTTGCTGGGTGCTGTATCTGGTCAGTTCTTTGTGTGTGGGGAGGGAACTTTTCCTGGTGCTGAACAAAATATATTGTTGCAGATTTTAAACTTTGAAACCAGTGTTCCAGAGCTCATATCTGAGAGTTGCGTGTGTGTGTTTGGTTCAGCATTGTCCATTCCCCCTAGTTTCTTTATACTTAGTTTGACTTAAAGATAATGCAGGCTTGGCATTAAAAAAAAAAAAATTCCCTTGGATTTGAAGGCTTGAGAAACCAGAGAAGGGTGTTTGGACCGGGGCAGGGACAGATTATGGTGGTGCGATAAGTGAACATATATGGTATGTCCAGTTCCTGGAAATATGCTTATAAATAAATCTGCCGAGGATACAAAATCCAAAGTACATTTAGTACATGCTGGACTCCAAAAGTATATGCTGAATGAATCAATAGTGAACTAGTTAAGAATTGGCTTTGGAGTCAAGCACACCCAGGTTCAGGTCCAAGTTCTTGTTTCTGACTTTGCGTGACCTTTAGACAAGTCATTCATCTTGTCTAAACTGCATCTTCTCGTCTGTAAAATGGGAATAATGATAGTTTCTGCCTCAAAGGCAGTTGAATAAAGAGGTGTTCCACGTCTGATGGTACAATGCCCAGCACATGTTAAGTACTCGATATGTTACTATTTTAACATTTGGGAATTCTGCCCTAGGGCGGAGAACACGCAAGAGGAACTCCGAGAATTCCAGGAGGGAAGCCGAGAATATGAAGCTGAATTGGAGACACAGCTGCAACAAATTGAAACCAGGAACAGAGACCTCCTGTCGGAAAATAACCGCCTGCGCATGGAGCTAGAAACCATCAAGGTGAGGGGCCGACAGGAAAAGCACATAGGTATAGACAGGCTTCCGACGTGGACATGGTGTGCGTGCCCGGAAGGAGAGCCCTGGGGCGAGGGGCCCAGGCCCTGGGGAGCAGATACGGTCGTTGAACTCTTCATGCCCCTGACGGGTGGAGCTCAGTGAGAAGCAAGTCACATGCGTGTTGTCACAGACTTTCTTGGTTGTCTGCACCAATTTCACAGGGCATGTGGCAGGGAGACATTTCTAGAGTATGGAGTGTCGCTAGAATTGCTGATCACCATAAGGTCCAGAGTTATGCTGTCCAGTATGGTAGCCCCTAGCTACATGTGAAGGTTGGAATTTAAGGGAATGACAATAAAAATTTAACTTCTCAGTCACACTAGCCACATCTCCAGTGCCCAAGGGCCACATGTGCTAGCGGGTTGTCATTAATGGACAGGGGCTATAGAACATTTCTGTCGTATCATTTTGGAAAGTTCTGTTGCACAGAGCAGGCTTCTCAGCCTGGGCACTGTTGACATTGGGTCTGGATCGTTCTCTGTAGTGTAGGGCTGAGTGTTGCACTGTGGGACGTTGAGCAGCGTCCCGGGCCTCCACCCACTGGGTGCTGCAGCATCCTCTTCCCCTGCAAGGCTGTGGCAACCAAAACTACCTCCAGACACGGGTGAGTACATAGGGAACCACTGCTCTGCAGGGTAAAGACAGTGTTCTTTGTACAGACTCCAGGGCTCAGCAGATGATCAGAGGAACCATGTCCAGAGACTGGCTCTCAGCCCTGCTGCCAGGCAGGCTCCCCGGGCCAACATCACAAACACCAACAGGCCTGCACCCTCTCTCCCCATCCCTACCCCTGTACCCCTGCTCTGAGATTGCATTTCTTAGTAAGTCCGGGTGGGGCCCTGGCATGTCTGTGTCTTTTGTTTTTTTTTTTTTTTTTAAATCTCCCCATGTAAATTTTGATGAGTCATTGAGGGGAACAGCTATAGCCATACAGTATGTGCCCAGGACGGTGAAAGGAGAAGCGCTCATTGCCCTCTGGAAGCTGCTTTCGGAAGATAAAGCTAACACCGTGAAGCAGTTAGGGACCTAAAGTGCAATCACAGTTGTGACGTGAGAGCCTCCCAAGAGGAAGAGAGCTGCATGGGTTGGGAAGGGCTTTTTGGGAGAGCGGAGGAGGGATTTGAGCTGCTGTCTCTGGGTGTCTGTGTGTGTTGTGTGTATGGCGGGAGTGTAGCCAGCGGCTTGGTGCTCAGTGGATGGGGTTGATGAAGAGCTAATCTGGGCCTGTGTCACAGGACAAGAGTGAGTCGCGTGGACCTTGGGAAGCCCGGCATTGCTAGTACATGCCAAAAAGTGGGACCAACAAATGGATGGGGGTTCAGGAAGGAGGAGAGGAAAGGTCCCCAAAGACTGTGGAAGCTGAGCAGTGAAGTTCAAGCTAGACCAGAGTGCCCGAACTGGCCATCTGCAGAGCATTCTGGCCCGTGGATGTTTGCTTAGGCTTTAGTGGTTTTTATTCAACATTTTCCCATGAAAGTTTTCAAGTACACAGCAGGATAGAAAGAATTGTCCAGTGAGCACCTGTATACCCACCATCTAGGCTCTGCCAGTTATATCTACCATACTTGCCTTTTAGTATGTATATTTCCAGCCATCGAAATCGTAAGGCTTCCAGCAAACATCTGGATTTTTTTTTTTTTTTTTTTTTTTAATACAGGGTCTCACTCTGTCACCCAGGCTGGAGTGCAGTAGTACAATCCTAGGTCACCACAGCCTTGAACCCCTGGGCTTAAGCACCTCCTGCGTCAGCCTCCTAAGTAGCTGAGACTATATACACACGCCATTATGCCTACCTAATTTTTAAATTTTTTGTAGAGATGGGGTCTCCATATGTTGTCCAGGCTGGTCTCAAACTCTAGGCCACAAGTGATGCTCCTGCCTCGGCCTCCCAAAATGCTGGGATTACAGAAGTGAGCTGCCACACATGGCCAAAAATCTGTATTTCTGAATTCCCTTGAGAATTGGAAGACTTGGCCACACCAGGCTTGCATTCTTCCACACCACCACCAAGCTGAGTCGTTGGTTGCTTAGAACAAACATTCATTCTTAAGTGTGCCCCAGTCTCCATATCCCTGACGCTGAGGGCTGAGTGTCAGCTGCTGCTTAGCCCTACGCCTGGCCACCTTCCCTCATTTTTTCAAAGCCTGACCCCTGCCGTAGGCAACAAGGAATCAGTGTAGTTCTTAAATTGAAGGGGGCCTTGAATGAAAATCAGTGTAGGAGGAAAATTAGTGGTATGAACTACAATTTGGAGAGGGTAAGAGGCTCTCCATGGATGCTAAATAAATATCAAGCAGTTACTAAGTAATTAACTGTTCAAGACCAAGCCCTTGAACCGGCAGAAGACCTCTTCATTACAACCACATGACACATGCATGGGACTCAGCACAGAGTGGGGGACAAATACGGGTACTTTGGAATATCAGTGCCCCCTGCCACCAGCAAACATGTGTCAGTCACCTAAGAGAAATGTACTCAGCTGAGGCGGCTTTCTTAACAACTGGCTTATTCATCACAAGTTGAAAACGTCTGTAAGGGATCAAACAGAGCATCTATTGATGCCCCTGTCAGCTGACAGCTTATTGGAATTAGCCCCAAATGAAAGCACAACATTGTAGCAACAGGTGTTCACGTCCACAAGTTCAAAGGAGACCATAAGAATCTCTATGCAGGTGACGGGGCCATTCACTGCATCCTTGAATTTAGGTTAATGGCCTAGGATCCTGTTTTATTTGGAAATGTCCCCAGATAAAGGGCGTGAGGTGATCAGAGCCATGCCTGGGAATGAGACCTGGTCGGCCTGTGTTTGCCTGAGTGCAGACACTTTCCGCTCACAGCCAGAAAACGGGAGGATGTGCAGTGCCCTCCCTGTCGTCACCCTATAAATAATCTATTTGTTCTTCGGACGTTCTTCTTTCACAGTGGCTCTCGCCACCCCTCTCTGGCCTAGGCACCGTTACATCACTCTCCCCAGCACATCCGGAGTGTTTCTAGCAACAGCTTTGTTTACATGGGTGAGTCAAGAAAAGGAACTTGCCTTTTTTTTTTTTTTTTTTTTTAACTTTCACATTAGACCTTGGGCCTTTCTTGCGGGAAGTGAGTGTTTTCATTCACGTTTGTAGAATATAAATTGGGTGTTTGATGAAGGAAAGTAATGTGAAAGAGGAGCAGGGGCAGAATCGAGAATGTTCAATAGCTAGGCAACCTGGATTGAAATGGTTTGGCGCCATTCAGCACAGTTGGTTAAGAGCACCAGCCCAGCTGGCCTGGGTTTGATCTTGGCTTAGTCATTTGCTAGCACTTTGGGCTAGTTAAGTAACTGAGCCTCAGACCTCACATTGCTGAAGTGGGATTAAATGAGGCAACATATGTAGTGCATTTAGCCCGGAGGCTGGCACAGAATAAGTGAGTGAGAAAGGTTAGTGCTCCAGCCAGGCAACGGAATCATTGAGATGTCATCTGGACTGTTCCTTGCCTTTAGAAAGCACTGGCTAGATCAGGCTAAGCTTCCTTTGGTAATTGATAACAGGATCCCTCTCTGTCCTTCCTTCCTCTCTCCCTCCCTCTGTCTTTCTGTTCTCTTTCTTTCTTTCTATTCTCTTCTCTCTCTCTCTCTCTCTCTCTCTCTCGGGCAGAATGGATACTCAGTGGCCACAACATGACAAATGTCCGCTGCAGCAGGAGTGCACGTGTTCCAGAATTAAACTTCATTGTTTTTAAGGAGATGACCAGGAAGAGAAACAAACATAGCTAATCAGAAGTCTCGAATCATTCACCGAGCGTCTGTTTTGTCCTTCAGGAGAAGTTTGAACTGCAGCATTCCGAAGGCTACCGGCAGATCTCAGCCTTGGAGGATGACCTCGCACAGACCAAGGCAATTAAAGATCAGCTGCAGAAATACATCAGAGAGCTGGAGCAAGCCAATGACGACTTGGAAAGAGCCAAGCGGTGCGTTGGGAAGGAGAAAACAGGCTTGGGAGCCTTTAGTCTCTGCTTTTTGTCACCAGCAACTAGGTACTAGGCGCTGTGTTGAACAGAGAGAACTCAGCAGTGAGCAAAACAGAGCCAGTGCGCTTGTGGATCTTAGTCTCATGGGGGAAATGGACAATAGCAAATAAGTGCAACTTAATTATAGCAATAAGTGCTGGAAGTCCCGGGTGCTGTGGGAGCATGTAATAGGATGTGTTTATTTGGCTGTTGGTGGGAGAATGTCAGGCAAGACTTCCCAGAGGAAATGCCAGTTAGGCTAAGACCAGAGGGATGACTAGCTATTATCCAGGGGATCAGAGAGAGAGAAGAGCATTCCAGACAGGAGGAGGAGCATGTGCTAAGGCCCTGAGGTAGAAAGGAAAGAAGCATATTCAAGGAACAGTGTTTCGTAAACTGATGTGGTGTTTAGCAGAATAATAACAATAACTAACATTTATGGAATAATCACTCTGAGCTGGGCCCTTTTTTTTTGACAAAAATACTTGTGTTTTAAAAAATTTATTTGTGAATTACGTACAGTGAAATGCGCAGATTTTAGGATACTGTTCTATCAGTTTTGACGAACGTGTGCATGCATGTAACCCACACCCCTGTTCCGATGCAGAACATTTTCATTATCCCCAAAGTGACTTGCATTATATTTTTTTTTTAGTAGTTGCCTTAGGGCAGCGATTCCCAACCTTTTTGGCACCAAGGACCAGCTTCATACAAGAAAATTTTTCCACAGATTGGGGGAGAGGTAGGGAGGTGGAGCTCAGGCTGTGACGTGCGGCCCAGTTCCTAACAGGCCACGGGGTGGTACTGGGCCATGGTCTGGGGTTTGGGGACTGTAGCCGTGGGGTGTCCGATGCATCTTTAACTTTCCAGGCTACTTAGTTAATACTGTACCACCTCCTGCAAAAGTAGCAACGGTGCAGCCTTAGCGTTTCATTTTCCGTCTTCACTCTTGATGCTGTGGTTGTCAAAGCTATCACACCTCCACGTGCTGTGGATTCCACAATTCCTTGTTATAATTTTTGCTTTAAAAACCCATCTGTATTTTTAAAAAATTAAGAGGGTAGAAACAGAGCCTTTATATTTACTGGTGCATTGGGTGCTCTGCATTCTTTTCTGAAGACCTCAGCTTCCGTCTGATATCGAATCCCTTCTGCTTGAAACACTGCCCGTGGGATTTCCCGTGGTGTAGATACGCTGGCCATGAATTCTCCTTTTATCTGGAAATGTCTTTATTTGGCCTTCGTCCTTGAAGGGTATTTTTATTGGAGGTAGAATTCTGGGTTGATAGGGGTTTTTTTTCCTTTGAGCATTTTAAAGATGCGGCACTGCCTTCTGACCCCCTTGTTTCTGCTCAGAAGTTAAGGACCATCTGAATAGTCACTCCCCTGTGTGTAATATGTTGTTTTCTCTGGTGCTTAGATTCTCTGTTTCTGGTTTTCAGTAGTTTGATTATGACATGCCCGGATGTGGCTTTATTTGTATTTATCCTGATAGTGGTTTGCTGTGCTGCTTTAGTCTGTAAATTTGCCTTTTTCCAAATTTAACTTGGGTCATTATTTCATCAAAGATTTTCTTCTACCCCATTTTTTTCCTCCTGTCCTTGTGGAACACCAACTAAACACATCCTTTTGATATTGCCAGGCAGGTCCTTGAGACTCTGTCTAGTTTTTCTTCTAAATATTTTCTCTTAGTTCCTTAAATTGAATAATTTATGTTGATCTAGTTTCAAGCTCACAGGCTCCTTCTTCTGTCTTCTCCAATCTGCTGTTAAACTGGATCAAAAAATGTTTAATTTTAGAGACATTGTATTTTCAGATCTAGAATTTACATTTGGTTCTTTTTTTAATGTAATTTCTATTCCTGTACTGAGATTTCTTTTATATCCTTGAACGTAATTATAATAGCCGATTTTGAGATGGGGTCTCACTGTGTTGCCCAGGCTGCAATGCAGTGGTGTCATCATAGCTCACTGCAACCTCCAACTCCTGGGCTCGAGTGATCCTCCCACCTTTTCTGATATTTCCATCATCTTGTCTGAGGGTTGGTTTCCAGTGGTGGTTTTTCTCTTGCGTTTAGGTCACATTTTCCTTGCACTTCACAAGTCCAGTAATTTTGGGTTGTAGTCTGGACCTTGTGAATGCTGTGTTACAGAGACTATGAATTCTGTTACGTTGGGTTTTTATCTGTTTCCGCCCCCCCCCCCAGGCAATATACTTGGCTAAACTCACATTCCAGACTCTGTATCTCCTGTGATGAGCAGTAGCTAAAATCTGTGTGGTTCTTTTAGCCTTAACTGGGCTGCTTCAAGTTTGCCGTGTCCACACATGGTTCAGGGGAAGCCAGACATGGGGGGAAAATTAATATGCAGAATTTGGGGCTCCCTTGTGGTGTTGGATTTCTATCACTGGAGCCTTAGGCAAAAAGCTTGTAAAGATGCAAAATCCACCCAGTGTCGTTCTTTTCCAAGCGTTGACCCCCTTCCAGTTTCTGCCAGTGCCTTCAGATCATGGTTTTTCACATTTTACCCAGAGTTTATATTTGTAATCTGTAGGAGGTTTGGTCTGAGACAGGGTACTTCATTATTACCAGAAGTGGAACCTCCTTTCTTACCAATGTGTTAAAAGTTCTTTGTACATTTTTGCCACTGCTCTTCTCTCCTGCTTTGGAAATATTTTTTCCAGGATAATCTTTTGTCCGTTGACTTTGTGGTATCATTTTCCATACAAATATTTTTCATGTTTATTTCATCAATTATGTCTCCTCTTATAGCTTCTAAATTTCCAGACTTCACCAGGGGAGTCTCCCCAATCTTTTGATTGTCTGTGTGTTTTCTTTTTTATTGTTTAATTTTTTTACACATATGCCTTAATTCTCACTTGGACTTAATTTTTGTATCTAATATAAAGATATGGGTCCGTTTTTTTCTTTTAAATGGGTAGCCAGTTGTGCCAGCCCAGCACTATTTATTAGACACTCTTATTTTCCACTGTATTGAAATTCAACTCTCATAATGTCAATTTATCATAAATCCTGGGATCTAATTCTGGATTCTCTATTTTGGTCCAGCGTACAATTTGTAAACTGCTGTACCAATGCCATAACAATTTGGGTCAGGCGCGGTGGCTCACACCTGTAATCCTAGCACTCTAGGAGACCAAGGCAGGAGGATTGCTTGAGCACAGGAGTTGGAGACCAGCCTGAGCAAGAGCCAAGACCCTGTCTCTGTAAATAAATAAATAGATAGATAGAAACATAACAACTTGATTACTGTGGCTTTACTGTATGTAAAGCCACATTCTGATTTCTGGCAAGCCTCTGCATACCGCCACTTCCATTTGTGTATCACTGATCAAAGCAAGTGACATAGTCACACTGAGTCAAAGGGTGGGAAAGTACTTTCCACCCACAGTGAGGCCATGGCAAGGGTGTGGATGCAGGGAGGGGCGAAGAATTGGGGCCAATAATATAGTCTGCCACAAAGGTGCATTCACATGGTTCAAAAATTGTTTGCAAAGGGATAGAGTTTTTTAACAATTATAAACTTAAGCAGATAAAAAGATGTTCCTAGTAACCATTTACCCACACCTTTTTCCCCAACAAAAAAGCATTCTATACACACTGTTGTACATTTGGCTTTTTCAGATAACAATAGAGCTTGGAAATCATTCTTTATTAGGACAGAGCATTCCTTGTTCTTTTTTTTCAAATACAGAATATTCTATTGTGTGGTTGGTATTGTATGGTATGACGATAATGTATTATCTAGTCTCCTGTGGATGCATTTCCATTCTTTTGCAATGATAATCATTACCGTAATGAGTAACCTTGCACAGATAGATATCTGTAGAATAAATTCCCAGAAGTAAAATTGCTGGATCAAAGGACGTATGTATATGTGATTTTGATGGGTATTGCTCAGTTCTCTATATGGCTGTACCAGTTTACATTCCCAACAGCTAAGTGTGTAAGTCCCCGTTTTCTATTATAAATAGCCTCCCTAACAGTGGTTTTGAAACTTTGGATTTCTGCCAGTTGAAAAGGTGAGAAATAGGTACATTTCGAGTGACCCGGAGTTCCTTTTCATATGCTTAAGGGCTGTTTTGTTTTCTTCTCTGTGAACTCTGTTTATCTTTGCCTGTTTTTAAATTGAGTTGTTGGTTTTATTTTGGTTCTTTTTCTCATTATTTCCAGGAGGCATTTGGAGTGGGTCACTTGTCTTCCAGCTTTGTCTATTGTATGTGTTCCTGTACAGAAGTTATTTGATTTCTGTGTAGTGACATTTATTCATCAGTCATAGTTAGAAGGCCCTTCTGTACTCCAAGGGTGATAAGGCACTTAGCCTGTGTTTTTTGCTAGTATTAATATTTTTATGTTTTCTTTAACTTCCTTTTCTCTTCTCTCTCTTTCTCTCTGTACTGAAGATACACTGGTTTCACTTTTTAGCCAAATGCTGAACAGTTGTGTGTCGAAATCAGATGAGGTAGGATAAAGTTCTAGAATACCAAAGTTTTATTTAAAAAAAGTTTTAAAATATTACAATTTTATTGTAACATTTTAATGGTTATATTTAGAGAATGTGGCAGGCTACTGCAAGAACAATCATTTCTCAGTACCAGCAGCCGTTTGGTTGCTCTTACGGTCCTTACACTGTGTGTCCCTAAAACTAAATGAGTCAGCTTTTGACCGAGGAGAGAGACGTCGTGCAGGAATAACCTTGACAGACGCGGGGCCTCATCGGAAGTAACTAAACGTTAAATACATCCCTTAAAGGTTATTTAGTTTAATATGTGAGTGCTAAGGTGCCAGAAGTTTTGCAAAGATTTAAATGAATTTAATCTAATTTTACTTTTCCATGTGTTGTTATTCTATAGACTTTTAAAGCACTCATTAGGTCAAAAAGGATGTGTTCTTAGTTATCTAACAAATGTATCCGTTAATACTCACGTTTCCTGAAAGTCTAAGTATTTTCAAGTTCTCAGTAACTACGTGAGATTAACACCTTTTGCAGTCACCAATTATTGCGCATTTTATTCTTTTTTAAGTTTATTTTTTTGATTTTTTTGTCTTTCACAGCCTTTTATGAATCTGAAAACGTTTTACTCTTATACTAAATGTGCTTTTATACATCAGTTGACAGAATTTCAACATAAAACGTACACAAAGTGATTTTCAGTCTGGTTACAACTGGGATGCTGACCTTTATTTGAAAGCAAATATTCAGATAGTACCAGTAAATCTGAACAAAATCCCTCAACAGTATTATCGATGCTGTTACGTGTGGCTTATATACAACCACAGGATTATGATCCACACAGGTTCAGAAATGCCGCTGAAGGTGGTCTTCAGTTCTCTAGCATTCCAGAACCCAAATTGTAGATGTTGATCAAATACTGAGTTTGTTTAACTTTCTGATTCAGTTGGAACTTACGTTGAGTTGCAGTATGAACTATGACTCCAACATTAATTTTTTTCCAGGCAGCTACCCAGTGGTCTCCAAACCTAGAATTGAACCTGCCAGTGATTTGTGAGACCATCTTTATCATAAATTGTCATCTGTTTCTGAACCTCTGGTTCCCCTGGTCTGTCTGTTCTTATAACCTGTAGCGTACTGTTGATCGTTGTCGAGGCTCTATAACAGCTTGTCCATTGTATCTGGTACGGTCCGTTCCCTGAGCTCTTCTTTTTCCGAATTCTGGCCATTCTTGTTTCATTGTCGCAGGATCTTTCAAATCAGTCTCCCTGTGCCTCCTCCCCCAAATAAAAATCTATTTGTATTTTTATTAAAATGGTATTAAATCTTCCAGTTTAATTTAGGAAGAACTGATTTCTTCATGGCACTGGGTCTTCCTCTCCATAAACAGTATGTCTGCATTTCCACAAGCATTCTGTACCTTGCATTACAGCCTTGCATATTTGCTGTTACCTGAATTCCTGGGTATTTTATCTTTTTTGTTGCTGTTTGACATGTCAAGCTTAGGGGCATTTAAACTGATTCTGGCTGAGTGCAGTGACTCATGTCTGAAATCCTAGCACTCTGGGAGTCCAAGGTAGGAGAATTGCTTGGGCTCAGGAGTTGGAGACCAGCCTGAGCAAGAGTGAGACCCCATCTCTAGAAAAAACAGAAAAATTAGCTGGACGTGGTGGCGTGTGCCTGTAGTCCCAGCTATTTGGGAGGCTGAGGCAGGAGGATCGCTTGAGCCCCAGGAGTTTGAGGTTGCAGTGTGCTACGATGACACCTCAGCACTCCAGCCCAGGAGACAGAGCAAGACTCTGTCTCAAAAAAAAAAAAAAAAAAACTGATTCCAGTATTGTACTCCTAATTATTACCACCTTGTTTTTAATCAGGCACTTTTGGTGTCATTACCCTGTTCACTACCTCTGAAGACCTTTTGGGGGTAGGTGCTAATATGACTCCATCTAGACATAGTAGCATATGTTTAATAAATGAATGAATCGGTCCTCATTTTGTAGTTGAAGGAACTGAGGATGAAAGAGGCTAAGTTGCCCAAAGATACCCAGTTAGTCTTAGGGTGGAGGATCGGGGTGTATACTCCTGGGTTCCTCTCTAAACACGTGCCTCCGGCCATTGCAGGGTACAGTTAGCAGGATGGTAAAGGTCTTCTGGGGACAGACTTGGGGTCCATAGTAAAAACTGTTGGCACGGGCCGGGCGCGGTGGCTCACGCCTGTAATCCTAGCTCTCTGGGAGGCCGAGGCGGGCGGATTGTTTGAGCTCAGGAGTTCGAGACCAGCCTGAGCAAGAGCGAGACCCCATCTCTACCAAAAATAGAAAGAAATTAATTG
>CAUYSK010119539.1:0-14423 GCA_963575035.1 Avahi laniger
CTGTAGTCCCAGCTACTTCAGAGGCTGAGGCAGGAGGATCGCTTGAGCCCAGGAGTCTGAGGTTGCTGTGAGCTAGGCTGACACCACAGCACTCACTCTAGCCTGGGCAACAAAAGCGAGACTCTGTCTCAAAAAAAAAAAAAAAAAAAAATGTAAGCATTGAGGATCAGTAACTACTAGCAACACAAAAACAATTAGACATTATGAATCTCTCAGCAACTGAAAAAAGAATCTATCATGAATGTGAGAACACACACATACACAAGCCCGAATCTGATGAACCATCTAGATCCAATTACCAATTTGCTAGAAATACAAAAAATGCAGGAATTTGTTCAACTACCCCACAAAAATGAAGCCAACAAGATTCTACCTGTGGAGCACTGTATAATACATGGTCTCAGCTAGGTGTGGTGGCTAAGGCCCGTAATTCCAGCACTTTGGGAGGCCGAAAGCAGAGGATCGCTTGAGGCTAGGAGTTCGAGACCAGCCTGGCAACATTGTGAGACCGTTCCCACCCCCCACCCCATCTATACAAAAAGAGTTTAAAAATTAGCGAAGCATAGTGGCATGTGCTGAGTAGCCTCCAGCTACTCAGGAGGCTGAGGCGGGAGGATCGCTTGAGCCAGGAGTTGGAGGCTGCATGCAGTTAGCTGTGGTAGCACCACCGCACTCCAGCCTGAATGACAGAGCAAGACCTTGCCTGTAAAAAAAGAAAAAAAAAATGGTCTTACTTCTTCATAAATAAACAGGCACACTAGCTCACGCCCGTAGTCCCAGCTGCTCGGGAGGCTGAGGCCACCCACACAACATAGCAAGACTTCATCTCATTTTTAAAAAAAAACGGCAAGTGGTGAAGGGCACTAAACTCTATTGTTTAGAGATGTGCGCTTGGGTGAAAAAAATGAAAGTTGGGGAGTAATTATAAAAATCGAGATCATAGTCATTTGTAGAAGGGAAGGAAGGGGACTGTTCAGAGCACATGAAGGGGCTGTGGGCTGGCAAGATCCTATATTTCATAATCATTTGTTAAGCTGTACATTTGTTTCACTCTCTATTTGTGTGTGTTTAAGGAAACAGCAAACAGAATCTTACCTGGCCGCTCTAAAAAGGCAAACAACCCTGCTACTAACAGGCCTGAAATGATTTGTTGGGCCTGTGTCCGATTGACTTTCTGTCTTTCTGGAGTGTAGCAGTCCCTGAGCAGAGTAGACGTTCAACAGCTGTCGTGTTGAGTGAGGGAGCGGATTGGAAGGCGCCTCCGACCCACTCGGGTTGAACTGCTGCGCTGGCTTCGGCGCCTCAGCGAGCTCTCCAGCCCCTCCGGGCGACGTGTTCGGTGCCCGCGGCCGCACGCCCAGCCCTTTGCTCTGCCCGAGTGCACTGAGAAGCAGTTTCAGACCTGATCTCTATGTGAGACTGTCCAGAGAATTCTGCCAGCTTCGTGCTTCTGCCACCCTTACCTCCCCGAAGGAGCGTTTCGTGTCCTCTGGCCTCTCCGACACTCTACTCTGACCGAGCAGCTCTGTCTCCCTGTGTCGCCCTTCTCTCCCCGACTTTCTGCTGTGTTCTCCGGACGCCTTCTCTTTTCCTGGACAGAGAAACCTTACCTCCTCCGTCTTATCTCTTGGCCCCAACTGAACTGTGGTTCTCTCCTTAGGAAACCACGTCCCATGCAGCCCATTTAAGTGGAGACTGCTTGTTCTCCGACACCTTGTTGCATGCATGTTCTTACCAAGCTTGTCCAGGCAGTTTGTCGCTCAGGTACAAATTACACTGATGCTCACACATCTGGTTCTTTCATCCACTAGACCTCTTTATTGCTGATACCTTTTAAACTTCCAACCACGCTCTGATTCTTGGACGACTTGGGCTAGTCTGGCCCTCCACCCCAATTTCTGCCATTTTCCCTACCATATGGGTGGACATCCTAATCAGGGTACCTGTCATCTCAAAGTCTTCAAGAATGACTTGGAATATTTAGGTCAAATACCCAGCTCTGTACCCACAGTCTCCTTTCTTCCCAGCTCTTTCCCACAAACTTTAGCCATTTTCTCCATCTATGTTCTCCACCTATTCCAGGCTCTCCATTTTCAACACCCAGCCTGATCTCGTGGTGCATCACTGAGACACTCTCTCAGGACACCTGCCTCACCTCGTGCCTCCTTCCACAGCTCACCTTCCCCGGGCCACCCTCCTGTCTCCTGATACCACCGCAGATTCACAGGCATCTGTCGGTCCTTTTATGTGTCCTTGGCTCCCTTAGCAACTGTTCCGAACTTTCGTGACTCTTCTCAAACCCCCTGGTCCATCCCTCTTCTCTTCCGGTAAACAACCTTCTTTCCTGCTCCACTGAGCAAGAGATGCCATCAGACACAAGCTCCCTAAACATTGCACTTCCCTCTGCCCCAGAGGTGACTTACCTTCCCTCTGACTCTGTGGTGGTGTTTTCCAGCGTTCACAGCCCTGTGCTCTCCCCACCCTGTACGGTCACCCTCAGCAGGCTCCTCTGTGCTGACTTCAGCCATTGCCTGTATGGTGACGTTTCCTACCCAGATTTTTCTCTTGAGCTCCCAAATCCATGTATGTCAACTGACTGTTGGACAGCTCCGCCGGGGTGTCTCATGCACATCTCAGGCTGAACCCATCGTCTTGCTCCCCTGCTCTGTTGGCAAATCTTTCTCATCCCCCAAGCAAAAAACCTAACCATCCTCCTTGATGCCGGTCTAGCCCTTAGCCCCACAGGCAGCCAGCCGCCGCGTGCCCTCAGTTCTACTTCCTCAGTAGCCAGCTTCTTTCTTCTCAGACCCACCGCCACCACCTTGCTTCGGGTCAGGCTGGTGCTTTCCCTTTTGTTGAAATTGTCTCTCTCTGATCCAGCCCCTTAACACGGCCAGCAGAGTGATCCAACGCGCGTGTCAAGTTGTGTCCCTCTCTTGCTTAAAATCCTCCAGTGATTTAAAAAAAATATATTAGCCAGGTGTGGTGGGGCGCACCTGTTGTCCCAGAAACTCGGGAGGCTGAGGCAAGAGGATCACTTGAGCCCAGGAGTTTGAGGGTGCTGTGAGCTATGAGGACACCATGGCACTCTAGCCTGGGCAACAGAGCCAGACTGTCTCAAAAATAAAAACTAGGCCGGGCGCGGTGGCTCACGCCTGTAATCCTAGCTCTCTGGGAGGCCGAGGTGGGCGGATTGTTTGAGCTCGGGAGTTCGAAACCAGCCTGAGCAAGAGCGAGACCCCGTCTCTACTAAAAATAGAAAGAAATTAATTGGACAACTAAAAATATATAGAAAAAGTTAGCCGGGCATGGTGGTGCATGCCTCTAGTCCCAGCTACTCAGGAGGCTGAGGCAGGAGGATCGCTCGAGCCCAGGAGTTTGAGGTTGCTGTGAGCTAGGATGATGCCTTGGTACTCTAGCTAGGGCAACACAGTGAGACTCTGTCTCAAAAAAAAAAAAAAATTTCTAAGTAAAAAAAAAAAGTTTAGGGGAAAAAAGAAAAGAAAAAAGCTCTCGAGAACTATTTTAAAAAATACTGGGAAATGGAGCAGCAAATAGAATATTAATATGTTTAACAGAACTGGTCTTTTCATGATATGGATTATGTAGGACAATAACTCTACCGCATACTTGTGCTCCTCAGGATAAACAACAACAACAAAACCAAGTGGCCCTAAAAACAAGGAGAAATGATATTGATAGCAGATAGTTAGAAATTAGTAGTTTTCCTGAACTGAATTTATGTTTCTCATGCTCCTGGGATTATAGGTGGGCGGCCCTTTCAGCATGTGCGCCCCCAGGATTAACATCTGTGTGAATGCGGCAATAGAAGAAGACAAGTGGATGAATTCCTGAATTGTTCTCACTGACACTCACGGATATGTTTCCTTGGATGATTACAGTTCACAGGTGCACTGGCCACACACTAATTGAAAGAATTATTTTCTTAACATTTGGTGTCATCTGCAAAGGCTTTTGTGAAGAGTGTAATTGTTTCAACCAGCTGCTAGGAGCTGTTTTTATTAACTTTTTTAAAAAATCAAACAATGCTGAAGCAGGGGGTATTTGTAATATTTCCCCCTCCAAATTCTCTTGGGGGAATAAACGAAAAACAACGGCCCACAGCTCTATGAGGCTAAGATCTTTGAAGACCAAAGAGTTGGGTTCTGTAAACAGCAACAACAGAAATGTATCCTTTTCCTCTCTATTTTTATTCTCACCCCATGATAGGCTGACTTGTGTACAGCGTGTCTGGGGGACACCTGCTGGGATTAGTGGGCCAAGGGAGAGTCCATGCACTCTCACTGCCGGATTGAGTTCATCCCAAATTTCCACGATGTGTGCCCCTTTAAAATAGACAAGACACTTCAAGTTCACCATTTCTGTTCTTTGAGTGGCTGCCAGATCCATCTCCAAGGGACTGGCCCTAAAAGCTAAAAAAATCTCCTTATGGAGAGAATTCTCTAATGTATAAGACTTTCCGAATTTTCCCAAAGGCAATCTGTAAATCATCCTGAATCTAAATGTCACTGCAGCATTATGCTACTTTCTTTCAATGATTTGTCTTCCCTCCCCTTTGATTTTAAGTTTCTCAAAGTGGCAAGTGTCTTAGTACTAGCTGCCATAAAAAGTACTATAGTCTTATTAAGTGACAGAAATTTGTCTCTTGCAGTTCTAGAGGCTGTAAGTCTGAGATTAGGGTTCCAGCATGGTCGGGTTCTGGGTAGGATTCTCATTTGGGTTGCAGACTGACAACTTCTCATTGTATCCTCACATGGTAGAAAGACAGCAGAAGAGCTCTAGTGGTCCCTTTTATAATGGCACTAGTCCCATTCTTGAGGGTTCCACCCTTGTGATCTAATCACCAAAAGCCACACCTCCTAATACTGCTACATTGGAGGTTAGGATTTTAACACATAAATTTGGGGGAGACACATTCAATCTATTGTAGCAAGTTTTTTTAAAAAGGAAAAATCCCTAAAAAAAGAACAAGTAAGAGACTAAAGGAAAAATGACGCATGTTGTCATTCTTATCACAAGGTGGAAACCATGTCTTTTTTACAGCAATGATTTAGAAAAGGATCTTGAGAATTCAGGTGGAAAGTGATAGACTGTACTTCTAAACAATGAAATAAGGCATACATCAAGATAAAGTGTTATTTTATAAGGCAGAATTGGGCTGTTTTGACTATTTGGAATCATTAGAAATGCTTACTTTAAGGTCAAAATCCATGCTCTGGGCAGGGTTTTACACATATTTCCCTGAGATTACAACACTGTTAAAACATGGAACTGAAAATGTTCACATGATCCTCAAAATGTAATGCATTCACCCTGGAACATGATTTCCTTACCTTTAAAATTTTTTTCTTTTTTCACATTAAAATCAGCAGCAAATTAAATGCAAATGTCTAGAGAAATGAAACACTTACACGACAAATTTACACACACCAAACCAGAAAAAAAAGAAAGTTATAGTCCTCTCGCCAATTGTAAATCCCCAGACTTCTAAATATGTACACTCAATGTATTAAAGAGCAACTTAACCTTGCATGGAAGACTTCGACTTTTGCAATTCCCAACATATGTTTACTCTTCAAACTAGAAATTGCATTTCCTTTGAGCTGGTTTCTCCTAGTGCTTAAGCTACTTGTTGGAAATAAGTCTGGTGCTTTTAAAAATTACCTTTTATATAACTAGAATCCCATACAGAAGGGTAATGCCAAATTGTAATTAAAATACTAGATTGTTTTTAAAGACAAAACATAAAGAAGCAATCATATATTCAAAGTTGCACAGGGGAAAACTCACCATCAAATTCCAGTGGGTTTTGCCATCACTTGTAGACAACTCTCCCAGCAGACAGTCTTTCCTGCTAGGTTATTGAAAAGTGTGCCATTTTCTTACCTTTAATGCATCACCAAAAGTCACTGCCCCCACCCCCTACCACATCAGCCAAGCCTCACATCATCCTTTCCCACATGCTGGATGTAATAAATAAAATGGAGAAAGGGTATACTTCTACTTTTTAGCATTTCTTTGTAATTGCTTCACCTACTGTACCTCTCAGTCACCCCCATCCTTACTGATCTTCCCAGACCAGAAACAGATGTGCAATGTCATTGTATACTCACCATTTAGAGATTAAAAACAAGAGAAGTGAATAGGGCAGGACAGGGTTGAAAGTCACCCCTGTAGATATTGGATTTCCCTCTGTATTCAGAGGAACTGTGTGGAAAACCCACAAAGGGAAGATAGAATTAGAATCAGAGTCAAAGCTGCCTTTTGCCTAAGTTGCTTATATAATACAGCAGGAGACTGCAAAAGATGCCCTGTGTTCCCCCAATACCCCCAGCTATGTATTCTCCACTTTAAACTATGTTAGAGGGACTACAATCCAAGATTCAATTATTCACAAAGAAGGAAATGAGGAATATTCCATGCCCCAAAGAGGAGTAAGTATAGTTTACTGGGAAGCCTGAAAATTGCAGAACGTTTTAATCAATTGTTAAACCCTCATTCTGGAAGATTCCATTACCTGGGAAAAAAAGTCCACCCCCAGAAAGGTCCTGTGGAAGCCAAAGCCACAGGGAAGCTGGGGCCTGCTGGGTTAGCAGCAGGTGATCCAGATGTGCACATCTGTTGCAACCCGCCCCCTCCCCTAGGCGATAGCTGGGCTGCAGTCTGTCACTAGGGATAGCCAGCACAATGGGGAGACAGAAGAACAAGATAAAATGACATTTGGAGGGTTTTCTGAGTTATGATGATATTCTTTGAAATTCCCAGGTGTTGTGAAGGGTCTTCAAAGGGATTCTCAACTCCGGGATTTAGTGCTCTGGGCAGTGGCCCAGGTACCACAAAATCCCCATGTGTGCATGTCTCCTTTGTTACCCGTGTCTATACTCCCTCCCTGACGTCAAAGCCATGTTTGCTCAGCTTGTTGAAAATGTGTTCCTTGCAGGCCACATTCTTTCCCTTTTCTGAGCCAGTGAGGTTTCTACAGAGCTCGTGGCATTGAAGCTGTTCCCTCCATAGAAGGGACAGGGAGGACAGTTGTTTCCATGTTGAGCATATGCTAACCAGACAGGACTTGTTTGCCTAAGAAACCTTGTGTTTATTTTTTGTTTCTGTTTGTCTGGCATCTAGCCGCATTGTAGTACAATGTTCATCCCTTAGCTTTGTGAATGGGAGGTTCATGGAATACGTGCCCACTCCCTATTCAGTGGTCCCTCGGTGGAGAATTGTTCTAAGAAATGGTCCTAGTAATAGCTTATCCCAGCATGTGACAAACCTCTCTCTATCTTGAAGAATAATAAATGTAGAGGTGGAGTACAATGGAGCCTCAATGCTATTATGCAGGAATGGTGATTGTCATGGGCTCTTCTAAGGTCTAAACATGTCTTCTGGACTCTTGCCAAAGTTTTGACTGAATTATAGTATGAGGAGCTAAAAAAAAAAAAAGAAAAGAAAAAGAAACAAAAACAAAAGTCATCTTGATTATTCAATAGAACTTGTTTTAGCTATTTGGAGACTTAGTCATTTACAGCAACATTAAATGGGATGCCAAAACCTTCATCATTGATTTAATAAGTATTAGTTTCATCTTAGAGCCAAGAGAGAAGGGCCTGAGACCAAAAGCCTGATCTGTTTTAAAATATAGTGTTTATAAAAACCTTTTCATAGCAACAATGACAGTACCGGGGGAGGGGCTAATAAAATAACTCCATGGTGGCAAATAATTGGATGCCATTGACACTTACTGTTCAATTCAGCATGGGCAGGACTGCAGCTTAGGGATTAGACACCATGCTTTAGAAACAGGGGATTAAAGTGATTAACCCAAGATTGCCCTAAATAGTTGCCAGCATAAGGAACAGATCATGGATCTTCTGACTTCAAGCTCATGACATCTCATAGAGCATTCAAGTTCAATGAATTTGTGTTCAACCGCTGTTTCCTAGAAAGTGATTCAAAGTTCAGAGAATATGATTAAATTCGAACACTTCAATAATTAGACAAACATAATTACACTTTAGTTTTTAAAAGATAAATAGTAAAATACCAAAAGAAACAAAATTCAACAAAGTTAATTGTGTATTTCAGGAAAATGTTTGTGCCTACATCACCTACACACTGGTGCAAGTCTCCACCTGGTTGGCCACAGATACAATAGACAGACTGAGACGCAGTTCCAGTGGGATTTGTCAATGAGTCATTAAGAAGTAACAACATCAATTTTTTTAATGAAAATTTCAACCTACAAATAATTTATAACTTTAAACATAGTTTATTTCTTCTCCCTTTTCCCTGCCTTCCCATCATTTCCCATATTGAAATGAGGACTCTTACATGGGCTCTGTTAGGATTCTCACCATGTGTTTTGGTGAAGGAATGATGTCAAGACACCATAAAGGAAATTGGGTCCATTGGCCAAAATGGCAATTATAGCTAAATGTTTTTTTAAAAATGAAGGGTGAAAATTTTATTCAGTTCAGCTGTTAAGTCTTAATACAAAGAAATAGCTTTCCACAAATCTGTAATGGACACCAATTTCTAATCTCCTCCATTATTAGCTTTTGAAACCGTTATCGTGGTATATTTTGGCAGCCAACCAAGCCTGGGATGTTCAGCTTAATAGATTTAAACTGAATTTTAGGGTTTCCCCTCTTCTGCCATTCAAAGCATACAATTAAACCTCTTGGTGAACTCCTGATAACAATTCTCTAAGCTAAATTTGCCTTTGGATACAAAAGAAACATTCCTAGAGAATGACATAACATTGCCAGTAGGCCAAAAGGAATACATGTTGTGGAACATTTTTTTAAATGACAAAATATATTGTTTCAGGATTATATGCAGCAATGTGCTATATCACTAACCAGATATTAGGACTTCTGGGACTGAAATAACATCCTTCATGGCCAGAGTGGGTATGTAGCTAATAGTAATGTCTCTGGGAGACCAGTTGTTTCAACATCAGCATACACAAACTCACCATCATTATTGGCTGAGTGAGAAATGAAACTCTAACTAAAAGTTTACATGCTAATAGTGCTAGTAAAATTCTGTTCTGACAGTTACAGAGAAATGAAAACACTGCCTCAATAAATACTGGCCTGAAATATTGGACCAAACCAAAAAAAAATTACATCCATTCAACAAATATTTATTGATTATCTAAACTGCACCTGACACTATGTAAGATTACTAAAGAGTAACTTTTTGAGTTTATAGTCTTCTGAGGTACAAAGACATTAATCAATGACTCATACAAATAAATGTCAAATTGCACCTGTGATAAGAGCAGTGTATAGGATGCATGGCTCGTAGCTTAGTATACTTTTGCTGTATGAATCTGGATAAGCAGCTTATTTTCTCTGGGCTTCCAGCTGCTTTTCTTTATTTTTAAACAGGGTTATCGTTGTCAGGCATTATATGAAATAAACAACGTAAGTGCACATAACCGTGCTTGTCACATAGTATGTTCTCAGTAAGTGCTAACTGTGATTGTTGCCACTGCTGTCGTTACTTTCAGCACTACAGTAAGGAAGTCAGAAAAGCCTTCCCTGAGGAAGTGAATACTGTGTTGGGGACCCGAACTAAGTTGAAGTTAACATAGTGAGGAAGGAAGGGAGGAGATTTCTAGATAAGGAAACAGCAGGTGCGTATGCCCCACAGAGGGCAGAAGCATAGCAAGGAGGATGAATACAGAGAAGGCTGGGTGTAAGTATTTAGCTCATCCAATAATAGTTTATAAACACGCACAGAAATACCATTTCCGTGCACTGTAGAAAATCCTAATTTTCACAATGCTATGCAGAGCAAACAGCATAATTCTGTACCTATAATTTCAGAGTGGACCATCTATTCATATATTCATTCATTTATCCACTATTCATCCCTTCAACCTTTAGTGAATGCCTTCTGTGGCTCAAGCACGGGGTTAGATGCTGAAGTTACCAAGGTGACTTAAGCGCCATTTCTGCCATGGTGAGGGATAAAGAAATATGAACAAACAAAATCCTTCAAAGAATTGCTATAATGAGAGATGGACCAATTTCTAAGAAGGACAGAGGAAAGCCCCGCTAACTCTGTGGGGAACTGGGGAAAGAATTAAGGAAGAGACTTGAGACTTGAAGAATGAACAGAAGGGATAAAACAAGAAAGAGGAGGGAGGGAAGCACATGTCCTGAGAGTAAAGAGTGTGGGGAAGAAAGGGGCTGAAGTGTGCAGGAGCGTGTGCGTGCGTGTGTGTGTGCGTGTGTGCGTGTGTGGGGGGGGGGCAGGAAAGGGGATGGGGGGCGGCATGGCGGGAGCCGAGGTGGGGAAAGCTGGAGAGGTCCAGAGGCTGAGGGCTTTGTGGTGTTTCATTCTTTGGCAATCTGGAGCCGAAAGAGCAGATCAAGGTCTTCTTCACTGGGGGCAAACTGAAATCCTTCTGTTTTCTGATTGCGCAGGTCGTTGGGGCAAAGGAGTGGGGACACACCAATATCTATGCTGCTTAGGTGCACTCGTGCCACTTACTTCTCCATGTTCCTACCCTGGCTGCCTCCTTACAAGATAAGGCTGAAGGAACTTGAAAAGGATAGAATTTTATCCGGCATTGTCATGGAGAGTGAGAGACTTGAAATCACTTAACACTTAACACTGCAAGTTGATCAATTGAATCAGAGTGTAAACCTTAAGTCAGGAAATGTGCAATCTCAAAAAATCATGTTTTGAAGAGTATTTGATGTCTTTATAAATGCTCACCATATGACGCTAACTGAACAAAAACAGAAGACAAAGCCATATGTAAGTTCAAGACTTTGATTACAAAAGCAGGTTGTATAAAAGAAATGGTGAAAGGAAAAACAAAATGTTAAAGGATCTCTGAATATTAAAATTTTGAGTGATTTTTATTTGCTTCTCTTTGTTTTAGAATATTTTCCAAATTCTTCAAAAAAGTATTTATTTTATACTCATAAAAAATAATAATTGAAAGTTATTTTGAATAAGCATCATTAGTAGCCAAGATAATGTGGAGGGAATACAGGAAGGAAACCCTGGGCCCACAAGTGTGTGAACCTTTGGTGCCAATTATTCAATAGCTTGTAAATAACTTTAATTCATACCACCAGGTCCCCCCTCAACACTTATATCAAATATAAGGTAGATGATTAAAGATGACAGAAAGAATAAACCTTAAACCTAAGATCATTTACATAAAGCATCTACTAGAAGGTCCACGCAGCATAAATGTTAGATTTAGATCTCTTTCCCGGAACTTAGTGACTTAAAGAGAAAGTAGGGCAAAAATAAAACTATATGATGCCTAAAGGAACAGGAAGACTTCTTCTTGAGTAGAGAGTGAGAAAAGGTAGGTAGTTGCCTGTGATCAGGCCCTGAGGTGAAATGTAAGCATGTCAATTGCGAAAAATTTCTGATTATAGAGTACTACTGTACATTTGAAGTCAAAGTGATGTGCTCGGCCAAGAATGGACACATGGGCTTGTCTAAATCCCTAACCTATGGCTCAACGTGTAGTGTCATGCTCCCTGGATCTTATAAACCCAATTGTGCATGAATTATCATTATTATTTTAAAGAGGTTGGGTGCTTTAGACAAAATAAAAAGGAAGTCCATACCAAAAAAGGAAAGAGAGACAGAAAGAGATGAAAAGAGATAGAAAGAGAAAGAAAGGAAAAAGAAAAATTTAAACACATTCAATTGCAGCTATTTATAGCTGGGAAGATGAATTGGATAAGTCTACAAAATCTGAATGCTTTAGAATCTACTCATTTTCGAAAGGTCAGAAGGTTAACATCATTTTGAGAAGTCACTAGCTTGTAAAAGTGCAGTAAAATAGGACACTGAGCCATGAGCATGGGAAGGTGCATCCTCCTACTTCCTGCTAAATCCATTAGTCCACCTCACTGCCCTTCTTGAGTTTGGAGCCTTCTCTAGACTCAATGACTGAAGAGACTTTTCACCCCATTCTCTGTCTCTATTTCTACCTATTCTCTTTCTATTGCACCAAAAGCACCTCTCACTAGCTAAAATATGGCTTCTCCCTTTTACTTAATATTCAAGAGCACTATCAGTGAACCCGAGAAATATTCAGAGATGTCTCCCAAGAGAAAAGCAGAATTGTATATCTGACAAGTAATAGCTTCATTGTTATAACGCAGAATCAAAATGTTTACTAGACTGAAAGAATTAATAGCCTAATCAGCTCCTCTCTTATTAGAAGGAGTTGAGGTTGTAATTTGAAGTGAAATCATTCTACTGATCCCAATGCCAGTTCCAGCTTGTTGACTTTAATGAGGAAGTGTAACACTTGGAAATGTGAAAACACAGTGGGTAATATTTATATGAAATCTTCAAAAACCATGGTATTTTGCTCATGTGGAATACTATGGCATTTTGCCTAGATCAGGGAACCAACAGATTAGCACATTAACACTTTTAGGAAACATGCATATAATTTGCTTTGAATGTGGTCTTTGACTCCTGGAAGGAATACCTAATGATTTCAAACTGATCAAATACTTTATAAAGCATTTCTAAAAGAGTGCTGGTTGCTAAGAAGCTCCTAGCATCAGCATTGTAGAACAATTACAAGCTCAACTGTTGAACAGGAAAAGTTCACTCATGGATGTTGTAAAAAAAAAAAATCCCTAACACTATAAACAAAGTAATTTAAAAATAGTTCAACTAAAGGACATGGTGAGCATTGTAGAGGGGAAGGGCATACCTCTAACCCTCGCTTGGGTGAGGCAAAGATATAAAATGTAATCAAAATGTTTGACCCTCATAATATCCTAAAATAAAAATAAAAGTAGTTCTTAGGCTGGTCTTCAATTGTGCATTTTAAAAGTATGTCTTATATTTAAGTCTCATATATCAGGAGTGTTTCTAAATACTGTATTCATATCAATTTACTTAATCTTGCATGAGTTAGGTAGTACCACTATTCTACTTTTAGAGGGAAAGCGATGGAGACACAGAGAGGTTAAGAGAACTTGTTCAAAATCATATATCTGGTAACTGGAAAAGCCTAGATTTGAACCTGTGCAGTTTGATTCTGAGACTATGCTCTTAAATACCATGCTATCCTAACTCCATGCATGGATAGGCTGAGAGTACTGATATTCAAGAAAGATCCTACAAACGAGTAAATATTATCATTAACAGAATGAAAGGTCCAACTTTCCCCTTTAAATTTCTTTTAAAAGTGGGGAGGGACTGTATTTACCATTTAGTTAAG
The DNA here is from genome assembly GCA_963575035.1 of Avahi laniger. Taxonomy (NCBI): domain Eukaryota; kingdom Metazoa; phylum Chordata; class Mammalia; order Primates; family Indriidae; genus Avahi; species Avahi laniger. Next base: position 13,250 of record CAUYSK010119539.1, read on the forward strand.
TTCAAGCCAAACATATAACATGTTGTCATATACCGCAGGATTGTAATTTTGTTTAATAAATACAATGCTTGTGCTATTAGAGGTAAAATATTAATCAATCAATAAGAAATTTAATCTTGAAATTAGTATAAAAATTCCTTATCAGTTTTGCTTAAAATGTTAAAATAAAAATTTTTTGTTTCCTCTTATTTTCTATATCAGTCTCTATCAGTTTCTTTTTTTAATTTCAGAATATTACAGAGAGTACACACGTTTTGGTTACATAATTTGCTTTTGTACAGTTTGAGGCAAAGTTATAAGTGTTCCCCTCACCCAGTTAGTGTGCATTTGTACCCAGTAGGTGTGAATTTACCCATCCCCTCCTACCCCCTCCCACCTACTTGATTTCCCTTGAGTTTTACTTCCATATGTTCACGTGTTGATCAATTAGTTTCAATTTAGCACTGAGAACATGTGGTGTTTGTTTTTCCATTCTTGCAATATTTCACTAAGAAGAATGTTCTCCAATGCCTTCCATCAGTTTCTTGTTCCATACTGACTCAAATGCTGACATAAAGACTCCACAAGAGATAACCCACTTCATGGTGGTGATGGAGAAAAAAGATGATGATGATGATGATGATGATGATGATGGTCAATGGTGAGGGCAATAAGGGTGAATTTTTTTTTTATTTCAGCATATTATGGGGGTACAGGTGTTTCGGTTATGCATGTTGCCCTTGCCCCCCCCACCCCCCTAAGTCTGAGTTTCAAATATGTCCATTCTTCAGGTGGTGCGCATTGCACTCTTTGTGTATGCATATACTCGTCCCCTCCTCTCTCCTCCTCCCTCTCCCCTCCCCCCTGCCCAACATCCAACAGATGTTATTCTTATATGTGCACTTATGTGTTGATCAGTTAATACCAATTTGATAGTGAGTACATGTGGTGCTTGTCTTTCCATTCTTGGGATACCTCACTTAGCAGGATGCGTTCCAGCTCTATCCAGGAGTATACAAGAGGTGCTATATCATCATTGTTTCTTAAAGCTGAATAGTACTCCATGGTATACATATACTACATTTTATTAATCCACTCATGTATTGATGGACACTTGCGTTGTTTCCACATCTTTGCAATTGTGAATTGTGCTGCTATAAACATTCGGGTGCAGGTGTCTTTCTTATACAGTATC
>CAUYSK010119544.1:0-37410 GCA_963575035.1 Avahi laniger
CAGGGTCTGTTTATTAAAAAGGCAGAAGGCCATGGCGGTGAATAGAATTTGCTATAGTGGCCAGGCACATGGCTCATGCCCGTAGTCCCAGCTACTTGGGAGGCTGAGGCGGGAGGATGGCTTAAGCCCAGGAGATCAAGATCGGCCTGGGCAACATTATGAGATCCTGTCTTTATAAAAGAAAAACAGCTTTGCCATAGTGCCTTTCCCTGCTGCTTTTTCTTTTTTTCTGCATCCTGAACTGCACATTTCACTTTTGGTATCCCAAAACTTACATATGGAACCGAGCCCCGGGGAGTAGAGAGGGAAGAGGGCAGCTGGCAGGTCACGGCTAAGGCCTAATGTCTGATGGGAGTGATCTTGGACTGGGATCCTGGCCTGATGTTATCAGTCAGATCTCATTAAGAGATCTGAGGAGCTGATTTAAGTTACTCAAGCTTAGAGGAGGCTGGCTGTAAACTCTGATCTATACACTGTTCAAAGAACTCCCATCAGTTATCTGCCCTGGCTCCAAACCTACCCTTCCATACTGTGCCTAGACTGCGTGTGTGCCAACCACGTCCTGCAGACTCCCTGTCTGGCTCTGCCAACAGGGGCCACAGTAAAACTGCACAACTGGGGCCGGGAGAAGTACTTGCTCCTCCTGTCTGTCTCCCATCAGCCTGCAGTTCCTGGGAGCACCACTGCCAAGCTTCCTCACCCGTTAGCAGCAGCTGAGCCCTGTTTGCAGCTTCCCCAGCACTTAAAGAACCACCTCGGTGGGCTTCCCCCTCAGCAACAAGAGCACCAGTGGTGCAGTGCCCCTCCTTAGCAGTCTGAGTTTCTGCTCCTTTAAGTTTCTAGGTTGTAATAATTTCAACCTCTGGTTGACAACTTTATACTGTGTTAACCTTTCTTTAGGTTAAATACTCTGTTCAAATAATTGACTGGCCCTGTCTCCTGACTGGCCCCTGGCTAATTCAGTAGTGTTATGTCATGAAACAAGAGACAGTCAAATGCAAAGTCCTGAAATGTCCTATGCTTTCCCACACAGGAGTTACCTTTGTAGCAGCAGGATCTCCACTAGGCCTCCAGTGGAGGCTAAGGCCAGATAAAAGCTGTGGTTGTTTATGACATTAAGACTCTGGCTCCGTATGCTTACGTGGAAGCCCTTACTCTGGTGAGCAGGGGTAGCCCTGGTGGGTCTGACTAGGAGCCTGAGCATCCCCCCGTTCCCTGGGCCTCTGTCAAAGCAGGAGACCCCTCTCAAGTAAGACATAGCCAGGCAGGTCTTGTCACCACCACTCCCAAAGTCATGAGACCCGGAAGAATCATCAAAGATGACAGGTAGGGGTGGGGAGTATATTCAGAGAGATAAAGAGGAGAGCCCAAAGGCCAGGAGTCTCAAGAGACTGACCCAAAGAGAAAATGTTAAGTGGAAATCCAATATTTTACTCCCTTTCATCATCTCTCCAAAAGCGGGACCCTTAGCAACACTCCCATTAACATCCTTGTTCTTACCCTAGCCACAGTAACACTCCTTTTTAGGGGTGGGGAACACGCTCATTCTAGAGAATATTAAGTAACGTGGTGAACAAATCGTGACAGAGACACCAGTGCAGTGAGTATGACAACAAGGGGGGTTGGATGGTCTTTTGGAATATTTCTATTAAGTAAAATAATTCCCATTCTCTACATCGCAGATTTTGTGTCTGACAAACTGGGACCAACTATCTTAACTCACGGGACCCTCAGTCCTAAATAGCACAGGAGTCACATACAAATCCTTATTTTTTTAAAAATATGCTTTGTCTAGATTCTGAGGTCCATAAACTTCAACCTGCTTTATTACATTTCTAATATATTACAAACCCTAAATTTTCCTTCTGAAAATATTTTTTAAAAGACGATTAACATTTTATTTTGGCTGCTTACTGAGGCATATGGGAGTCATCTAACAGCAATGGCCATCATTTTCTGAGCTGACTCTGAGCTGGGTATATTAGCTCCTTTAATTTTACTATCAATCGATATCCACACTAATGGTATATCGGTTTGGATTAATAGTACTGCTGGTGATAGAAAACCCAAAGTAACACTGTTCTAAACAAGCTAGAATTTATTTTCCGTTCACCAGTCCAGGGCTGATATGGCAGTTCCATAAGCACTGGGGACCCAAACTCCATCTGTCTTGCTGCTCTGCGGGCTTCAACGTGTGGCTTGTATCTTGTGGTCCCAGATATTAAGGGCCAGACACCGTGTCTGCACTCCAGTCAGCACGGAAGGATTTGCTCTTTCTTTTTACAGACACTTAGAAGTTAAACACATCACTTACACTCATATCCCATTCTTCAGAATTAGTAGTAAAGGCACACTAAGCTGTAAGGGAGGCTGAGAGATGCCTTTATTTCTGGACAGTTAGGACTTCTAATCTACATGAAGGAGGAAGAGCTATTAATATATAATAGATGATAAATGTCTGTCCACACAGTGAATTGTTACTTTTGGTCTCCCTGAGTAGCTCTTCCTGACTTTATCCTTAGGCTTTTTGTTTTTTGTAATTTAATAACAGGTTTATTGAGAGATAATTCACTTTTGATAATTCACCTATTTAAACTGCACAAGTCAATGATTTTTGACATATTCAAAATTGTGCAACCATCACTACGATCAATTTTAGAACACTTTCATCCTCCTTCCCCCTAAATAAATCCTGTACCCATTAGCAGTCACTCCTCTTTTCCCTCTACCCTCTCTCCCAGTCCTACGCAATCACTAATCTACTTTCTATCTTTATGAATTTGACTATTCCAGACATTACATATAAATGGAACCATCCAGTATGTGTTCTCTGGTGACTGGCTTCTTTCACTCAGTATGTTTTCATGGCTCTCCCATGTCATAACATGTGTCAGTACTTCATTTTCATTTTAAGGCCAAATAATATTTCATTGTATGGACATATTACATTTTATTTATACATTAATCAGTTGATGAACTCTTGAGTTGTGTCCATTTTTTGGCTATTCCAAATAATGCTGCTGTGAATATTTGTGAACTTTTTTTTTTGTAAGAGACAAGGTTTTGCGCTGTTGTGCTGTTGCCCAGGCTGGAGTGCAGCCTTGAACTCCTGGCCTCAAATGATCCTCCCTCCTCGGCCTCCCAAAGTGCTGGGATTATAGGCATGAGCCACTGTGCCCGGCCTGTATACAAATTTTTGCACGGGTATATGTTTTCTTTTCTCTTGGGTATATCCCTGGGAGAGGAATTACTGGGCTTTACGGTAGGTCTGTGTTTAACTTATTGAGGAACAAGCTCAACTCTTTTCCAAAGTGGCTACATCATTTTACGTTCCCATCAGCAATGTATAAGAGTTCCAATTTCTCCACATCCTTGCCAATACTTGTTATTATCTCACTTTCTGATTATAGCCATCTCTCAGTGGATGTGAAGTGATATCTCATTGTGGTTTTGATTTGCATTTCCCTAATAACTAATGATGTTAGGGTTGTTTTCCTTGTGGTTATTGGCATTTGTATATCTTTATTAGAGAAAGTCTATTCAGATCCTTGCCTCTCCTTAGGTTTTGAAATCTATTTTGTTTTTAAATACATAGCTCTGTGTTGACTAGTTACGTCCTGCATATTAGTCATGATATTTTCCTCTCAGCTCCTAGAGAAAGTTGGGTCTTTTTATCTATCATGAGAAATTCAGTAAGGCTTTGAAAAAGTCAGCATTTACTCAGAAGTCATGGAATATGGTGTAAGTTGCAGATTTTATTCAGTACATGTGAAAGACTCTTTGTGATTTTATTTGAAAGCAAAGGGGCAGCCAACCTACGGGACAAGATGAGGCTTAGTTTTTAGCTGACCGTCCAAACAATAAGGGAAATAAGAGGAACCATTATCTAGGTTAAGTTTTTAATACAAATTTTAAGAGATAAGGTATAAAGCTTTACTACTGATTACTTGGAATAATGTTTAAAAATACATAAGCAATTGGTAACTGTAGTTAATGACCATATTAACACACAATGAATGGTACAACTCAATTTTCTATAATTATAGAATAATAAAAATAAGACTTTTAGCTAAAAATAATGCTTTTAATTCTGTATAACTTTCCATAAACAACTGAACAAAATAAACAACAGGTAATGAAAAACATAGCCCACAAAATATCTTTATTTTGCTTGAAATGTAAAATCCAGAGTCGAATAAATACTATATATAATATATATATGCGTACATATATATATATATGTAAAATAATTGTGGCATTCTATGTCATTTCATTAGTGAAGATGCTACAGGTAGGGCAAGGAACAAGAAAGACAATATAGCGAGATGGAAAAGTGCTGATCTGAATGTTTAGAGTCAAAGTTCTACCACTTAGAGTCAATCACTTAACCTCTCTGGACCTCAGTTTACAAATTTATCAGTGAAAACATCGGGCTATTATGGATGTCTGAGGCCTATCTCTAAAAGGCCTCTTAATCTATAATGAGTAAAGGGCAGAGCTTGTCTATGGAATTTTCTAAGAAAATCTGTCTAGGAAAGGTAAGTCTAAATAAGCAAGATAGTCCCAAACCAGAAAGTCTGGTTCACCTTAGAATAAGTCAAAGTTGTCAATCGGGATGTATTCCAATCGCCAAAATTGTTTGTTCAAGTGTTTTTGCTTTGTTTTGTGTATATGTGTGACTCTAGCATTTCCCAAGTTGTCACAGTATTTCATAAAATGGGTTGTGTTCAACATGTTTGGAAAACAATGGGTTGAACAGTTGTACTCTTTTAGTTATAACATTAATTTGAGACAGCAATATGCCTACAGCCACAGTGCTGAATTATGACTGGCCTAAGGTAATCACTGCAACCCTGTTTTCCACTTTCCCAGCCTCCCTTGCAGCTATAAGTGGCCAAATCAATGTATATGGTCATGGGACCCTATTCTTTACAGAAATATCTCCAGGGATTACTTTTCCAGAGAGTATGGTGACCTAGGTTAACTTTATGACAAATAGTAGATAGATGACCAGTAAAACCAGAATGTGTTAATCTTTTAGGCATTTCTCCCACAAAACATTTACTCATTTCTATGGATGAATTAAAAGCTATGCATTCATTTGTGTACTTGTTCATACCTTGCCCCTATTTTTAGAAAGAGGTTGAAGGAAAAATCTGTTGGCCAAGAAGGTGTCTGTCCATCAAACTCCTTGTCTACCAGAAGCCTAGAGAACATGCGAATTCATAAAATATAATATTCATGTTAATCAATCTTTTAGACTAGTTGTGCTGTCAAGTAAAATCTGTAACCCAGTATCCTCAGTTCTGTGTATAAGAATCACCAGTGGTGTTTTAGAAAGAAAATTACAGGTCCTTTTCCATCTACCATACACTCCCTTCAAATTCAACAGGTCTGGAGGTAGCTCAGACATCCATAATTTTTTAAAGCCCTACACCTGACTCTAAGAGGCAGCCAAGGTTGAAATACTGTGCTTTATAAATCACAGAAGCTGTGTCTGTTCAGGACTCTTAGGTGAATACGGTCTTATGGCATGGTGGAAGTAACCCTATACCAGGCAGGTATCAAGAGTTCAGGTCTTGGTTCTGGCACTGAGCAGCTAAGTGACTTTGAGAAGATTACTTAAATCCTTTGAGCCTTAAAATGTTACTCATAAAGAGAATAACTTTTGCTCTGAATGTAAACATCCATTGCTTATAAAACCACATGGAAAATATAAAGGAGTTTGAAAACTTTTAACATCGTTATTTAATGCTGTTTTCCTCTTCATGGACTGTCATTTCCTTTCCTTGTAAGCTGGAAAAATCTTATTGTTCCTTCCACTGAGTACCGAGTTTAAATCTCTGAAGCCTTTCCTAATCCACCTGCACAGAAATGTTACACCATCAAGGTTTCTGCAGCCACTTTCTACAGTAGGCCTACAACGCTGCGGTAACTAACAACCCTTCATCCCCCCATTGGTCTAGTGGAAGCGCCTACAGAATAAGGGGGGTCATTATCAGTATCTCCTGTGTCAAGCAATGTTAGCTAAGGTGAACCAAAATGGCTATCACCTCATCATAGAAAACAGACAGAAACTGCCCTTATAGAACTCAGTTACCTATTTCTCTCTACTTTCTCGAAAGCTCAATCTTTCTTCAATGTACTTTTTACTTGTGGAATCCGAACATTAAAAAGAGTTAAGAGGCGGGCCGCTGAGATCTGCCCTAGTAATCACAAGCCTAATGTTAATACAGGTAACAATAATTCATTAGTGCGTATACCTAATAGGCGCCTGGCTACGCATTTCAGAAACATTAATTCAACCACCTTATAAAATATATACTATTAATATTTCTGTTGTACAGGTAGTTAACTGAGGTTCAGAGGACTTATGTAATTTGCTCAAACAAGGTCACCAGGCCAGGACTAGAGTACGGGCTCTCACTCCAGAGCCCCAAATCTTAACCGCTACACGCACCTTCTTTATCTGGAGATATTTTGATGATTCAGCTCCTTTGCTGCGGCTCAGGGGCAAGTAAGCTGGAGTTCAATCCGGGCTCCCATTCGATAGAGAATATGGTAAAGCTGTAACTGATCAGACGGGAAGGCGGAGGCATCGCCACAAGAACCGCTTCCCTTCGGCGCTCTGGCCACCAGGAAGTGTCCTAACCGTAACTTTAAATCGTCCGCGAGCAGCGCAGCCAAGTCCAGCTGCGGGTCCCCGGAGGACCGGACAGGGCCAGAGGATGGCTGTAACTTCCATTCGCACGGCATTTTCTTCAGGAGGGTGTAGCCACACCGCGTTTCTCGCGTCTGCCCACGTACCTCAGACCTCAGACCCGTCAGCCCGGCGCTAGCGCGAGGATCGAGGTGCTATAACCGCCATCCTCACTCACTGCTTTCCTCCCACGCCCGCCCGCCGGAAGTGACGAGCCGGAAGTGTCTCTCCTCTTACAGGGGGCGGGGAGGGAAGATGGCGTCGCCCAGTAGCTGGTGAGGAGAGAGGACACGGGGATCCCGGAGAGCAGCCAGACTCGTGCGTTATGGCCGCATCCCCGCACACTCTCTCCTCACGCCTCCTGACAGGTACTGTACCCGCCTGGGGCATAAACTTGGGGAAAATTTAACCCTTAGCCACGTGCGAGGCCGTGGTTCCGGCTACCTACAACCTTGGGAGCCCTTGGCGAGATCTGCTGGTCGCTGGTGTTGGGGAAAGTGACCTTCGGAGAACCCCGGAGTGAAGGGGCCACGCAGCGAGGGGCCAGCCTTGCACTGTGGCCCCAGTGATACACACTGCTTCCTTCTTGCAACTCCCCGGAAGGGGTATTGTCTGCAATGCTGCTTTCGGTTTTCAGGGAGTGGAAGCCGGAGAAGGTAGAGTGGGACCTTAGGGCTCCACAAGCCTCTTGGCTTATCAGAGCCTCAGTTCCTAGCCACTGGCTTGTAATGACAAGGGAAGCACTTGTAGTGACAAGAGAAGCACACTCCCACACAGAAGCCTTGGTCAAATGTAAAAGGTCTTGATAACAGTGACAATGGTGATGACAGCTGCAGACAGCAGACCATACTCCTCCCCCTCAGACTTTTGGCTTTGTATGGCCAGTGTGGTCCTTGATATAATCCTCCCACTTGAAGGACCTGTGACAAATGTATACTGAAGTTAGAATGCACCTCCTTGGCTCTTGGTAAAGTCTCAGCTCAAATGTCATCTTTTCAGAGATGCCTAGCCAGACCACCCTATGTAAAGTAGGGCCCCCTACCCCTCTCTTCACATTTTTCCATTTATTTTTTTCATTATGGTTAACACAGTCTGTAAATTTTTAAAATTTATATATCAGTTTATTATCTCTTTCTCCCAATTAGAATATAAAATTTATGAAGACAGGAACAGGGTGTGTCTCTGGTTCAACTCTGTGTCCCCAGTGCCTAGAACAGTACTTAGCGTACATTGTTGGCTTTGAATAGTTACTTGTGGATGGGTGAAATCTGTCCCGATGGAGGTGTTAAAAAGGATGTTGGGAATTGTTTTGTCCCCGGTATTTTAGGATGATAACTAATGGCTGTGTGGGGAATGTGTTGCTTGGCGGTCCATATTAGGGACTAGATGGGAGAAGCCAGGGAATGATTTTTGATTGTATCGCAATGTTGGGCCTCAGAAAATAATACCCCAAGGTGAAGGCCTCAGAAGCAGCCTCAGAAGCAAAATTTTTCTCTGATTTTCTTCTGCCTTCTTGTGTCTCAGACCCATTCTCCCCCAAAGCTAACCATGGAAACTAAAATCCCTCTTCCGCAAGATGGGTTATAAAAAACAGACCCCCTTTTTCCCAAAGCCAGCCATAAACCTAAAAATATTACTTTAACTTTCCCTTGGCCATTCTGTGTAAAAATTGGCCATAAAGAAATTATCTGACCATCTTTTTTGACTGTAGGTCATAAGACCTTCATTTCTGCTCAATACCCAGAAGGAAGGAGTGGATGCTCAGGCCAAGAAGAATCTAGACAGCCCTTCCTGGGTTTCCCCACCCAGGCTATTAACATTTTTGTCCAATCATATTTTTACATGCTTGTCCATACTTTGTTGAACCTAAACATAAAAATGGACCATTTTCTCTGCAGCTTTGGGTCTTCATTCTCAAGGCTCTTGTGTGTACATATTAAATAAATTTGTATGCCTTTTCTCAATCTACCTCTTGGTAGGTGATTTTTTAGTGAACCTCCAGAGGGCCAAGTGGCCTCTGGCCTCTATACCAAAAACTTTTTTCAGGCCTCACCCACCACACACAAGCTCTTTGCAAGTCTGGCAATGTTGATCACTGTGACTCATGAAATTCCTGTCTTCCTTGTTTCTCATAATGTTATTTTGTGGATCTCTTCTGGTCTGTGGGTTCTCAGAGCAAGTCATTTAACTTTTCTGGAATTGAGTTTACTCATCTATAAAATGAGATAATTGAATTAGATGATCTCAAAGGTCCCTTCTGGTTCATAAAGTAGGAAGTAGAAGGCAGGGAGTGTAGATGAAACAAGATGGGCCAGGGTTTGGTAATTGGTGAATTGGTGAAGCTGGGGAATAAGTAATGGGGAACGGGGGCTCATTGTACTCTTTTGTTTTTACATATGACTGCAATTTTCCATAATGAAAACTTTTGTGGGGTTTTTTTTTTAACGAGAGTCTCACTCTGTTGCCTGGGCTCGAGTGTAGTAGTGTCATCCTAGCTCACTGCAATCTCAAACTCCAGGGCTCAAGCTATCCTCTTGCTTCAGCCTCCAGAGCAACTGGGACTACAGGTGTGTACAACCTTGCCTGGCTAATTTTTTCTATTTTTGATAGAGATGGGGTCTCACTCTTGTTCAGGCTGGTCTCAAACTCCTGACCTCAAGCGATGATCCTCTTGATCCTTCCACCTTGGCCTCCCAGAGTGCTAGGATTACAAGTGTGAGCCACTGTGTCCAGCCTGTGGTTCTTTTTTGAGTCACTTCTTTGTTACTTTCTGTCATCTCTGACTCATAGTGTTCTTTGACCCTGACCCCAGGCACTCATTCTCACAGGACTTATCCTTTCTTAGTGCTTGAGTTATCTCCTTTGTATGGAGGTTTCTGTAATGTACATTTCTCAGATTAGGTGTCTTGCCTTCTTTCCATTCCATATTTTCAGCTATAGTACAATTCTTTTTTTTTTTTTTTTAGTTTCAGCATATTATGGGGGTACAGATGTTTAGGTTACGTATGTTCCCTCCCCCCCCACTCCCCTGCCAAGTCTGAGCTTCAAGCATGTCTATCCCCCGGATGGTGCTCATCGCCCTCTTTGTGTACACATATACCCATCCCTTCTTCCCCCCTCCTGTAGAACAATTCTTGATTGCTCTGAATTCCCTGGTTCTGGTAGATGGGCTGCGTGTAGCCCACATAGTTTGTTGCTGGATTAGTCTTTGCGGTGGTGGTATGAAAGGAATTAATAGACAGCTCACTCCCTGAAGCTGTGAACATAATTGACAAAAAAATCTGCTAGTAAGTGGTCTGGGTGACTTCCTGTGATCCACTAGGAAGATCTGCTAAGAGGGCTCGATGGGGAAGCAGCATGGTGAGATGTGTTGGGCCACCGGGCCTATGTTAGGGATCCAATATTATGTCTAATTTTGCTTCTAAAAGTTCAAACTGTTTTATAGCTATTAAAAAAAATTTCAGAACCTTTCAGCTACTTGTCTCCTCACCTAATTTTAAAAGCTCTATGATCATAAGCCAGTGTTGACAAGTGAGTAGTGGATATGGTCATATGTTTCCAGATTTTTAATGTATCTGTGTATCTTCAAACTTACACTTGTTTATGTAAGGCTGAAATGTCTTTCACTTTCTAGACACTGATTCATAGGAATGTGACATGTTTTGATTAAATGAAGTGTTTTCATCATATGAAAGTACAGTTTCCTAGCTGTTTTTTCTTTATACTACCATTCCGTAAAATCTCAGATTGACCTACTTAATCTTAAGAGATGTTTCCCAAGGTGGTTCAAGGCAAACATATTTTCATGTTTATGGAAAATGAGCATGTCATAGTTAACTGAGGCTTAAGGATATGATTTCAGTGAGGAAATGATTTATCTCTAGTCTAAGGTAACTGCCATGTATGTCAAGGGGCAGTGATAGTTCTCCTTCCCACAGTCCCGGAGAGCTATGCGGGCTCTCCTGTCATCACACGTTATTTCACTGTTGGGTGGAAAGCGCTCTGCTAGCTGTTGTAGCGCGAAGACAGTGAGTAAAGGAGAGCCCCCCTCCATCAAGGAACTTAAAAATACAATGGTAGAAGCAAATGGAAACAATTCACAGTAAAAAGCGCCATAAAATAAGGAATAAAGTGATGGAGTAGTTGAAAGAGACTTTGAAAATTTGATAGGCAATGAGTGGAGTGCAAGCAAGGAAAAAACCTAAAGATGAACACATTTAGTGGAGGGTCGTGAGACAACATTGCTTTGGTGAGTTGTGTGTACACATTTGGGTGAGTAATATGTATTCTGGGCTGCAGGAAGAAAACTGTTGGCATAATGGCACACGGATTGGAGTAGAAGGGAAGTTACTGAGGGCAGGATGACTGGCTTGAATCCTGCTGTCCTTACTACGTCCACCGGTAAGATGATAAGGGTCTGTATCAGTGGAAACGGAAAGAAATGGACAGATGTGAACTGAGTTTCAGAGTTGGCTGGACTTGATGACTGTGAGGTGATAAAGGGAGGGTTCAAGATGTATCCTGATGTCTTAGGAAGTAACGGTTTTATATGCGATAGAGAACAGAACAGAGATAGGTTGAGCGTAAAGTGTTCTTAAAGACATTTTGCAACTCATCCATGTTGGAGATACCAAGAGAGCAGATGGAAATAGGCATAATGACCCTTTAGAAATGGGTCGAAGGTTAGAAGTTATCCTGTAATTGCATTTGCTCCGGGACAATATTTAGTGTTGGGAAAGTGGGGACACAATTGCCTTAAAGTGGCACATACAGCAAGAGGAGACACCATAAGAAACTGAGAAACAATGTGGAAGACCAGGAGCCTTTAGTGTCATGGAAGCTGTGGGGAGAATCCGTAGTGTGGTACAGATTGTTGAAGGCTTGAGTAGGGTGAGGCCTGAGGCAAAAGCACTGGATTTGCTGATATTTGAGAAAAGGTTTAGTATTAATACCATGATTAAAAGCCAAATTTGGATACAAGGAAAATAGCTTATTCCTAGTTAGACTAATAGAGTCATACTTTATTAAGAACTATTTCTACCTTTTTTGTTGTTGTCTTACCTTACATAGCCAAAATAATAACCTGAAATATATATATATGCTTATCTATATATAAGTTAATATAAATATTATATAAAATAACTCATTGAGAAAAATTGTGGTTTTTATTTTCTACTTTTTTAGAAGTGACCAAACTGGTTGTTTTATGTTTTTTTCTTAAAAAGATCTACAATGTGGTCATTTCTGCATTTAGGATAATAAAACATAATGATCCTAAAATGAAAATTTTCCCCAGCCCTTCTGAAGAATTATGCTGAGTTAAACAATGAGTAGGGTTGGTAAATTGCATTTATTCACAAATCTGGATTAGACAATTTCAAATCTTTGACATAGTGTAGCACTCAGTTTGGTAGTTGGCTTTGCTTCTGGGTAGGTACAATCATCATTTGATGAGAAGCACTAATTATTTTTAACATTTCTTCCTCTTCTCTATTACAGGTTGGGTAGGAGGATGTGTCTGGTATCTTGAAGGAAGAACTATCCAGGAATCCCCTCACAAGTTCATACATCTTTACAGGAATGTCAACAAGCAATGGATTACATTTCAGCACTTTAACTTCCTCAAACGCATGGTATGTTTAGAAGACTGTTCTTACTCTGTTGCTTTCTGCCTTTACTTTTCTCTGTATGAGGGCATTTTAGAAATTCCTATTATAGGAAAAGTTTTAAGAGGTACTATTTGAAAAAGACTTTTATTTAATGTCCTCTTAAGTTTATCCAAAACTTTAATCTCTTGTTTTGGTTATTCTTAACTGAAACCAGAATAATTCTGACATTTGAGGTTAAAAGTATGATCCTGAACTTATTGATTAAGTTTGGAGAAAGATTGAAAACTTCTGGCATTTTCAACAGTGCTAAAACCAGGAAATCTGAACTGTTATGATACCATGGTACTTCTTTTAAAATTCTTTGAAGTTTTGTGAATACATCAGTAATACAGAAATAATTGTTTTAACAATGTGACCCTCTTATTTTCTTAAATCAGCAGTATGTTTAAAACTTTTCTTAACACTTGTACTTCTGAGTGACTCAAACAAATTGAGAGTTTTTGCAATTTGCTAGCATTTTATAGGAGACATTGATGTTATGATCTCAGTCCTCTTGTAGGTCTTTAGATTCACTCCATGATATTGTGGGCAACCTGGTAACTTACTGTTAATTACCAGTGAGAGCGTTTGTCATTTTCTCAAATGGAAAATGGTCATAGAATGGCAGAAAAATAGCTGAAAACTTATAGTTGTAGTGTTAGGATGAAAGAACAGCAAAATCATAATCTAACATCATATTTGACATTTCTCTCATCTTTTTTAAACTTAAAATGCCCAGTTTAACTTAAAAATCAAATTAACTTAAAATGTTAATAAAACTTGATATGTTGATAAGAGATTTAAATGTTTAAATGATAGAAATGCTCAGGCTTTTTAAATTGGGGATCAAGGATAATAGATATTTAGAAGAGGAAGAGGAATTCAAATATATGTAATACCTTTTTTTATGTACACAGAACTCTTCATTCATTCATGAATTTTTAATTCTTATTTAAAACTAGTATATATAATTTCAAGTCTTTGTGATGTAATGTAAAAGGCGCTTACAGTTATCAGCATAGTAGGCTCTATGTCCCAGGGCTGCCTAGAACTGGTATTAACTCTTGGTATGAGGCTTGGTTTCTTCTCACTTTTTTGCCTCGTCTAGAGTGTAGTGGTGTCATCGCAGCTCACTGAAGCCTCAAACTCCTCAGCTCAAACAGTCTTCCTACCTTGGCCTCCAGAGTAGTTGGGACTGCAGGCACAAAACACCACACCTGGCTAATTTTTAAAATTTTTTTGTAGAGATGGGGGTCTTGCTGTTGCCCAGGCTGGTCTTAAACTCTTGACCTCAAACAGTCCTCCTACCTCGGCCTCCCAAAGTGCTAGGATTACAAGCATGGGCCACTGCACCCAGCCTGATCCATCTTCTTTAACAACTGCTGAGAAAATTAATTGAGATGTATAGTATATAAAACTATAAAGTACCTCAGAAATGTTGGTAGTAGTTACTAATTTTTGCTAGTAAGTAGTAGAGACTGACTCTAAAACCCACGTTCTTTCCTCATACCACACTGCTGTAACGTCATTTAGCCCTGGATTATGCCCTAATACTGAATCTCTCTCTTTGCTGTTTGCCTAAGAACATGGAAAGTCAACAGGTTGACTTGGGCTCTTGATTCTATAAAACTTTTTCATTGCCTTTGAAATGTTAAGCCTCCAGAGGAAATTCTGGAGGAGATGAATAAAAAATGAATTTAGCTTTCAGGGAATTTATATGCCTAGATTTTCCAAACCACAGAATTTGAAAACCATTGCTGAGGCATTAATTTTATTCTCTATATCTATCAGTATGGTGATTTCCATGTAACAAAAACTCCATAAATACATGCTGAATTGACTAATATTAAATTTGTAGGAAAAGCTTTCCAGTACCATAAAGGTTGAACAGATGGAAGATGTCACCGAACAACCGTTTGAGAGTATTTCGGGCCTTGCCTTATAGTAACATGTGGGGTTTTTTTGTTTTTTTGTTTAGTATGTCACACAACTGAATAGAAGCCTCAACCAGCAAGTAAAACCCGAGCCAGAGCCAGTGGCATCTCCTTTCCTTGAAAAAACATCTTCGGGTCAAACCAAACTAGAAATATATGAAATGAAACCTCTTTCAGCCCCCAGTCTGCCTTTGTCCAGAAAGCCTAATGAAAAGGAATTGATGGAACTAGAGTCTGCCTCAATAACTGAAGGCTCAGTAGATGTTGGAAAAGAGACAAAAGGCGAAAAGCAGTGGAAAGAGATGAAGCTGGAGATGGCTGATTTACCAGGAATTTTGGCTCGACTATCCAAAATCAAACTCACAGGTACTTTGTTTTTCTGATAGAGCTAGATACTTAATTGAAACCCCTTTTAGTTAAACAAAAAGCTCATTTGATTTACTGCACTGAAAGGAATAATTTGAAACTACAGATCCTCTCTTAGTATTTTTCCTCTTCCATTTAATTGGGATTTGAAATAAAATTTTCTGAATTCTATTTACACAGAATTGTAAATAATATTATACTTTAAGTGTTGTACTAAAATAGTCTCCCTCTCATTTGCAATTAAAGTAGAAGGCTTATCCTGCTTATTTCTTTGTCTTTAATGTTTTTACACCTACTATACTTTAAAAATTCGGTAAGATAATGAGTTCTTTAGACTTTGGTTCTGAAGTGGGACAAACTGAACTGCTGGGTGTGGTGTGAACCCATGGTGACCACTGAGACTTTCACCTCACTTCTGAGTTTTGCTTCTTGTAGGGCCTCAGGGGTTGTTCCAGGTGTGCAGGGACACAGAGTGCTTCTCTGAAAGGAGATTTGGAGCTAGATTGTTTTTTCCTAATTCTACTACACAGTACCAAATTTTATTGCCATAATTCTGTGATTTGGTTGTCACAACCACTCTGTAAGTCAGGCAAAGCATTATTATTATTATCATCCTGCCTCGTAGCTAAACTTGGACATAGCCTATTCCGAGCTAACCCTGTTAAGAAGGTATGTTCTGTGTGATTCTGTAAACTGAAGACCCTGTCTCTTCTTTTCTTCTTGGATAAGAATAGAGACAGATCATACTGAGTGAATGATAAGGTTCAACCAGTTCTTTGAGGATAGAAAGTGGTAAATAATGTTACTGAGTCAAATGAACAGTTGAGACAGGGAGGCTTTTGAGAATATTAGGAAAAGAGTGGTTTTGCTTGTTTGTTTTTAAAGAGTTGAGCCTGAAATCCAGTGTAAAAAGAGGTAACCCAGACAACTTCTTTCCTCAGTGGCCAGCTTCACCTAAAGAAAAGAAAATCCTTTTTGGGGGAATGATGAATAGACATAGGGGATTTGGTGAAAGAGCTTAAGAGTGTTGCTAAGACTTACATCATGTAGCTTAAAACAGATTAATTCTACCTGGTGTCCTTGAAAACATGTCTTAGTGCTTTGCTAGCTAAGCAAGAAATGGTCACATCTCGAAAGGAGTTCCTTTGTCATTTACGTAGGTGGTGTAAGTGTCATGCTGTTGACATGTTAAGCATGCCTGTAGATAAGTTACAGTCCTAAGGATATTGCCCCAAAATTGAGGCCTCTCAGTCCATAGGCACCACAAGTGACCTCTGTTGAGAGTAGGAGCTTCTTTCCTTGGGTGCACCATCTTTTAACACGGATTCCTTCTCTGCAGGTTCCTTCTCCTCTCTTGCCGTCCCATTTCTGTCAGGAGTACCAGCATTCTTTGCTTCCCTTAGACAAGAACCTTAGAGTCAATCTTAACTCTTTCTCTCCCTCCTCCTCCTCATCTCTAGTCTAACATCTAATGTCACCAAGGGAATCTTTTGTAATGGATGAGATCTGCTTTCTTTTCCCCATTTCTGAAGGTACCATCCGAGTTCAGGTCCAAACCACATGAGGCTGTTGATTTTTGCAGCACCTCCTAACTGTTCAGAGATCTCTGCCTTTGTTATCCCCCGACACCCTCCATTGCAGTCCATGCCATCCGGGGATGCCAGACTAATTTTCCCAAGACGGTTGCTTTTGATTTTCCTAACCTACACAGGAGTCTACAGTTTCTCCGTATTGCTACTTGCCTCAACTCTGCCTGGTGTTAGAGGAATATTGTCATCTGGAATGATCAAAGTCTTGCCCCAGTATAACTTTCTTTCCTTTTCTCTGTCCTTCCACCCCACCATTCTTGTCCCTCTGCCTTCACAGGAGACTGGTCTGCTGGGACGTAAGTGTCCAGACGGATCCTTTCAAGGCTTTTCCATCAATCCTTCAATTGGCTCCAGTCTCCCTTCTCAAAACTCAGAATCTATGACTTTGAAGCCAAGCAGACTTGAGTTAACATCTTGCCTGTGATGTTTACTAGCCAGTGAGACTTTGGGCAGTTCCTTAACCTTGTTGAGATACTTTCCACATTTATAATGTAGAAATAATAAATCATTTAGGAATTAAATCACATGATGCATTTAAAGCATCCAGCAGCATGCTTGACACACAGGAGGCACTGAAAGTTTCCAAATAATTCCAGGTAAACACTTGACTGTTTAACATGTATTTCCCCTAAGGTTGTTCTGCCTGTGGGGGAGGGTTGAGGTGAATGAGTGTTTACTAGGCAGGGAAGACGAGAAGGGGAATTGTAAGCAGGGGGAGAAGTCTTAGCAAAAGCAAAGAAGTCTGATACATCCTGGCATGTTCGGAAAACTGCAGTGTGACTGAGTAACACAGTATGGCTTCACTGTCGTGTAGGGAAGGCACTTACTGAGAGTGAAGAGTCAGGCAGGGGTCATGTTGTCTTATTGACATGTGTATCATGTTGAAGAGTTGGGCCATTATACCACAGGTCTGCAAAGTCCTGGAATGTTCTTTGGAGGGATATGGGCACTTTGCGTTTTATCTTATTTATTTGGCTTTTAAGTGTTTTTAAGTTACTATTAAATTGATATAGGCGTATTGCAAAAAAAATTCAAATAATACAGAAGCATACATTTTAAACTGAGAAAATATCCTTTCCTCCTATGCTAGATAAAACCCCTATATGAAATGCAGCCTTCTCTATATAGACACACATTGGAGATATAGCCGTGGTTGTGTTTTCTTCAATAGAAACAGGATCTTTCTCTCTCACACACACGGAGTTCTGCAACTTGCCATTTTCTTGTAACAGTGTAGCTTTAACAGTATTTGACAGTATTTACCTCACTGTATGCTATTCCGCTATACCAGTGGTTCCCAACCTTTTTGGCACCAGGGACCAGTTTCATGGAAGACAATTTTTCCACGGACCCGGGGATGGGGAGGGATGGTTTTGGGATGATTCAAGAGCATTACATTTATTGTGCAGTCAAACTTCTCTGCTAGTGATAATCTGTATTTGCAGCTGCTCCCCAGCGCTAGCATCACCACCTCAGCTCCACCTCAGGTCATCAGCCATTAGAGTCTTACAAGGAGCACACAACCTAGATCCCTTGCATGTTCAGTTTACAGTAGGATTCGTGCTCCTATGTGACTCTGATGCCTCCACTGATCTGATAGGAGGCAGAGCTTATGCAGTGATGCAGCCAACGGGGAGAGCTGTAAATACACATGAGCTTCGCTTGCTCACCCCCTCTTCGCCTCCTGGTGTGTGGCCAGGTTCCTAACAGGCCATAGACCAGTACTGGTTCACAACCCGGGGCGTGGGGATCACAACATTATGGGGATCTACCATTATTAACTAATCTTCTACAGGTAAACATTTAAAGTGTTTTCAGTTTTTTGGTATTAAAAAGCAATTTTGTTGTGATTAACTTTTATGTACATAAGTCTTTGTATAATTAGGTGAGTTTATAGGATGTTTAGATATGTAATAGCTAGCTTTAGATATTGGAGGTTTTGATAGATCAACCAATTTGTCCCTAAGAGATAGTATAATTTAGACTCCCTCCAATAGCGTATGGAAATCTGACTCCCCATCTATACTGTACTCCTGCATAAACAGTCTTTACCAGTTTTGCCAATTTGATAATTGAAAAAGATTTTGTGGGAGTAAACTTCATTGTTTAAGTTTTGGTAGGATTTAGTATCTTTTTCTCTATTTTGGTCATTTGTATTTTCCCTTTTATTATTTGCCTCTTATATCCTTGGTCATTTGTTATTGACTTTTTAGAGTTCTTTATAAATAATGAAAATTAGCATTTCCTCCATCATATTCATTACAAATATTTCTTTCACGTTTTGCCTTTTTTCTTTATTTGAGGTGTTTTGTCGTTTAGTTTTACTTTTGCTCCACTGAGATTTTTAACTTTTATGTATTCAAATTTACTTGCGTTTTCATGTTTAGAAAGGTTTCACCACTCTGTGGTTATAAAAAACATTCACTCTTGTTTTCTTCTGATACTTTTATATTTTTGTGTATTCTCTAAGGTTTTGAGACCATCTGGAATATATTTCAGTAGAAGGAATAGGATTGATGAAGAAAACTGCCGTGGTAGTACTATTGAGCAAGGATCACCTGCTTTTGTAAATAATTTTATTGGAACCCAGCCATGCCCACTTATTCTGTGCAGATACCATGCTACAGTGATAGTGGAGTAATTGTGACAGAGACCTTATGGCCTGGGAATCCTGAAATATTTGCTGTCTGACCCTTTGCAGTTTGCCAGCCTGCTTTCAGAGAGCACGGACCAGTGCGAGGCAAGAGTGATGGCTGACAGATAGTGGTAGCCGACTGAGAAGTGATTTGGGCCTGAACTGAGGCTGTGGTGGGGAAAGAGAAAAAGGGAGGCGGTGAGAGAAGCTTGAAGGAGGTAGAAGGAACGGAACCTGCAGCAGATACAACGGAGAGTTACGCAGGCGTGCAACACAAGTTGAGGACGTGGAGTTGCAAAGGATTTGAATACATTCAGGTGAAGCAAATATTGTATAGCTCTCTGGGCCCTGTTCTCCTTATTTATTTTGCTAGACCTTACCCAGCTCACAGAGAGAGCATAGTGTACTGACCTATGGAGCCAGACTCTGCATTCAAGTGCTGGTTCTTGCTAGCTGAGTGACCTTGAGCAAGTTCCATAGTCTCTCTGTACCTCAGTTTACACATCTGCAAAGTAGGCATAATAATAGTACCTACTTCATAGGATTGTTCCGAGTATTAAATGAGTTAACATTTGCAAACGACATAGAAGTGCTTGGTACATGTTAAGAGCTATACACATTTCTTAAAAAAATAAATTTGTTACCTGGCTGTTCCCATAGGCATTTGAGTTTGCTGCCTCTGCTCTAGAAAAAATTCCAGGCTTCCGATATGGAAAACTGGATGCATGATGGTATTGAGACTTAGGAATGTGAATATGGAAGGAAGAAACAGGTTTGAGGAAAAGGTGGTGAGTTTGATTTTGGACAAACGAAATTTGAGTTGCCACTGGCATAGCCAGATGGAGAGGTCCACTGGATGGCTTACTGTGAAGGACAGGAGCTCAGATAGGACACTGGGCAGGGAGAACCAGGGGTCTTCGGCATGGAGTTGGCAGTGAAGCCATGGTGGTGAAGGTTACCAAGGTCAGCGTGTGACCAGGCAGAGGGCCCAGGATAGGACTTCGGGGTTTATCTCCTTTTAGGGATTGGGTAAAGTATGTAATGGAGACTGCTGGGAAATGAATCGTCAGAGGAAGGAAAACAGGAAAAGGCTGTGTCACAGAAGCCAGAAGAGTAGAACCAGTTCCTAAAGGAAGTGATCAGCACTGATAAATGCTAGAGGTCTCCTAAGAAGCCTGGCTAGAGGGAATTATTTTATTATTTGGCATTTAGGAAGTGAGTGTTGACTGGTTGCTAAATCAGGAAATAATTATCAGTGTTTCCTCTTAGAGTTTTTAGTGAACTGCTTTCAAAATTCATTTAAAATGATTTCTTAAAGTTTATTCTCATAATGCTTATTTCATTAGGAACAGAGGAAAGTATGATAACTGGTTTAACATCAAGTGGTTTTTTTTGGCCACAGCTTCCTTCCTTCATACTGGCTATTGTATTGTTTTCCTTTTATGTAGCTTATATGTTTGTATATCTGAGTTGGCATTTAAGATGCAGGGTTTGATATTTAAAACATAGTGTCTGAAATCTCAAGCAATTATTAAATTAATCATTTAATAGTACATGCTGTGTTATGTGGTGCACGTCAGCTCATTGGTTGCCAGATGTCAGTGTGGTGAGGAGCACTCGTGGCATGCTTGTTAGAATGGCGATGCCTGGCCACTGTTCCCAGTGATGCAGACCCCCTAGGGCTGGGACAGGACCCAGAGATCTGCATGTTTGACAAGTACAGCAGATGATTCTGCTGCAGGTGGTCCTGGACCACACTTGGAGAGAGTGAAGTAGGTGTTATGGGAGCCGCGAGTACAGTCCCAGACTGAGTGGTCTGGCTGGATATGGAGAGAGCTCACCTGGGGAGAGCCAGAGCAGCCAGCTGCTTCCGCTGGCAGCAGGGAAAGCCAGCTGGGCAGAATCTGGACCACACAAGAGATGTATGCAAAAGCAGCATGCACCAAGGAAAAAGGGAGCAACAGCCGCACCTCCACACACAGATGGAAAGTCCCAGGGCAGTAAATTTCCCCTTGTATCATTTTATATATTCTATGCCCCAGGTTTCTGGATGAACTAATTGAATTAAAGTCATTTCCTTCTGCTTATTCCATTTAAAGAAGCAGCACCCTTTGGGTGACCCCTACCCTTTTATCTGACCTTTTACCTCCCTATTTAGTTTATTACTTGAATTCACACATGTCTTGGAGTCAGCAGGATTTTTTCTTTAAGAAAATACCTGGTATCTATCAATTGATTTCTTTTAGACTCTTAACATCTTGCACAATTCATTTATAGCTAATGATAGCTGAGGCAGAAATATTTGGTAGTCAGCGGTCACTTTTATAGAATTGGTCTTTCTTTCTTTGCCCTCCTTTTGTTTATAGCTGTAATATACTGGGGGTAATTAACTGTAGAATAAGTGAAAGGCCATAAAGTGATCATACTTATATTTCATTTGTATAATAGCAGGGTAGCAGCAGCCTGATGCCTTGGCATTTATGCCAGGATATGGGCCAAGTGTTTGCTGGTGCTAATAACATTTAAAGATTTTTTTTTTTAATGAAAGGAAGTAAGACTGAGTTTATAAAGAAGGAATAATATGCCTCCCTTGTGTTTCTCTTGCCAACTGAGCTATTTACAATATGTTTTTGGAGTTTGTTGCATGGACCACACTGGGGTGAAGAAATTTTATTTGGATTAGGATCATAAGAGGCTTTGGTGACTCAGCTGAGTTTGTACTTAATATAGGTCAATAAAAGCAGAACTTTCTTCCTGAATAACATCTGTACCGAAAAGCTACAACACATTTTCTGAGACCAGAACACAAAAACAGATTGTTTATTGGAACCAGTAGATTATGCTGTTGATGGAACTGATACTAAGTACAGTCTATCAACATTTAGATTTTTTTTCCCCTAGAGCCTAGAATGCTACATTTAATTAAAAGAAAAAAGTAGAAGTAGAAGATACAAATTCGTTTTAGATTGTATGGTTTTTAAGAGTCAATTTACTGTAATCTTCAGTTATTAAATATTTGTATCAAGGGGTTTTCATGTTTCATAAAAATGCTATTAATAATTGAAATTATGTTTATTTCTTCCATTTTACTTTATATTTTGATATAATTAACTTAATGATGTACTTGCTAAATGTTACAGTAGTATTTTTAATTATATAACTTACAAGTATTTATTTTTAGAAAAAATAGAAAATACACATAAGCAAAAAAGAGAAGATTGAAATTCCCCTGTAATTTCACCATCTCAAAATAAAACCATTTTGAAGATTTTGGTGTAATTATCTTCTAGAACTTTTTTCTGTACATTCCATTCATATATTTTTGCTTTTTAAACACATATAAGATCATAGTTGAAATGCCTTATGTAATTTTTAAAATTAATATTCTGTTTATAACTTTTTATATCAATATGTCTACCCTGTTTTTGGTGTCTTTTTAAAAATTTAAAAGTAGTGTTTTCTTAAAACAAAAACACATAATTTTATACAAAAAGTCCCCTTCAGGACATGCAATAACCAGGTTTTTTGCAGACAGTTTTGTAACTTTTATCTGTGCACATTCTGTGTTGTAATGTTAAGCACAGCCTCTGGAGTCAGACAGGCTGGATTGGAAATCCTGGTGAACAGTATGCTGGTTTTATGATCATAGGCATGTTTTTCAAGTTTATAAGCCTCACTTTCTTCATCTGTAAAATGGGTATAATCCTACTCAAAGGATTGTTTTGAAGATTATAAGCAATAATGCAAGTAAATAATTTACCGCCATACCCAGTAAATGTTCAGGAAGGGTTAGTTGATATAATATTATATTAGTGAGTAGTTTCTACTGTGTTTGTTTTATAACCATGGGATCATATTACAAATTCAACATTCAGTTATTTACTTCCTTCCCTAAATGGTATATCACAGACATACTTCCTCATTAATACAATTAAATCTACCTTTTTTCCCAAAGGTTGATAGTATTCCATAATATGGATACGTTGAATTTATTGAACTGTTTTCTTATTAATGGATATTTATATAGTCTCTTATTTTTTGCTATTAGAAATCATTGTACATATGTTTGTGTACATATTTCTGAAAGTTAGCTCTGTAGAAGTATACCTTTATTTTTAATGCATATATAGCATGCCATTGCATAGTTATACCGTAGTTTATTTACTTCTATTTAGGTGGTTTTCATTTTGTTATTATTATGAATAATGCTGTAGTGAATATCTTTGGAGCCAAATCTATGATGATTTTCCTAGGATAAATATATATAGGTGGACTTGATAGGTCAAAGGGTATGCATGCTTTTAAAGTTTTTGATTTCATTGACAGATTTTCCCCAAGAAAGGTCTTCCCAGTTTATGCTGGCCAACTCACCATACCTTCACCAATGAATGCTAGATAGTAATGTATTTTTCTAAATAACTCTGCCAGTTTGCTGTGTGAAAATGGTGCTTAAGTTTTTAATTTTGTATTTAAAACTACTGATGAGGTTTTATATTTTTCATATGTCAATTGGTGATTTATATTTCTTTTGTTAATGTCCTGCTTGCCTTGCAACCTTCTCTTCTGTATTTGTCTTCATTTATTATTTGTAAGTGTTCTTTATCTATTAAAGATTTGATCCCATTATATATATCCGTTGTAAATATCTTATATATTACATGTTGTTGGCTTCTTGCTTTCATTTATCATTCATTTGATGTGCAGAAGTTAATTTTATATAAACAAATCTATAAATCTTTTGCCTTGTGGATTTCTGGTCTTTGTGTCATGCTTAGGCCTTCCCACATGAAGATTTTATAAATACAGTATTCATCTACATTGTTAACCTTATGTTTTGTGGTTTTATATTAAAATTTATCATTTATAGGAAATATATTTTGGTCAATAGTATAAGGTGGAGATATACTCAATTTTTAAAAAGTCATTAGCTAGTGTTGGAATGTTCTATTTATAAATTTAAGAATTTGTGAAGCTCTATCCATGTAATAACCCCCTCTATTCCATTCATTGGAATTTTAATATGTTTGAGGATGAATTGAGATCTTTACTGTATTGTATCATTTTCATTTATCCTAATCTTTTTTTATGCCTCTTAAGTTTTATAGTTTTCTTTAAATAGATCGATATATTTACTGAAAAATTAATTTGGTGGTATTTAAAAATTTTTTTCAGTTGATTATTTCTTGAATTTTTCAGTAATACGATCAAATAACAATCAGATTATCTCCTTTTTTGTATTTATACTAATTATTTCATTTTCTGGTAGTTGCCTCTTTGCTATACTCTATTTACCTTCCTTCGTTATAACTTTTTACTTCTTTCTGAAAGATGTGAAATTTATCATGTACAACACTTACTTGATTTTGTGCTATTTTTTATTACGTCTCATGACTGTGGCAGTTTTGTATACTACTTTTCTTAACCTACTTTATCTGTATCATGAGGTTTGTTTTTGTGCTAGAGTATACAAATTTACTTTTTCTACTTATTCAACTGATATTCATTGAGCAGCTATCATGTTTCAGAAATACTCTCCTAAGTGTCGTGGACAGAATAAGGTGTGTATGGCTGACACAGTCCTTGCTCTCGTGGGTCTTAACTCTTTAGGAGGAGCTTAGAGTTTAGTGGTTCCATGGTGCATCTTTTTCAGAAATACGTTCAACGTCTTTTTATTCCATGCTCCTTTTTTTTTTCTTTATATTGTAGAATCTTTATTATGAGTCTTACGTTGACCATTTTACTTTATCTTTATCCATTCCTGAATGAAGACAACACTATTCTAGACAGTAGTTTATACCCCTGAACGAATAGAAGCTCCATGGGGATGGGGTGTTTTGTCTGTTTACACTGTTACTTTTTCCATGCCTACGGCAGTGCCTGGCGTGCAGTAGGTGCTCATTATGTATTGATTGAATGGATGCACGGTTGGATCTTCCTTCATCACCCAACAATTTCACTTGATGGTGTTGGGATTCTCTCACATGTTAAGCAAGAGGCATGGAGGCTACGGTTTGCATTACAAGCACAGCAGTCCTGTACCCTGAAGGGGATGAGGTTTTTTTTTACCATATTTCTGAAACCACAGTGCCAGTGTCCTGCTTCCCAACCCTGGCTTTTAGTGCCATCTGTGTGTATTCTCGGCAAATGGCGCATCTGTGTCCAGCCTCTTTCTTCTCTGGTGCCACGGCTTGCTGAGTTGGAAGGATACCCCAGTGTGCCAGGGTGTGGCGGTAGTGTGTGGCCTGCCACACTGGATGGAGGCACTCAGGGAAGTTTTCTGCGTTGTCTCAGTGAGTGTTATGTCAAGGCTGCTTCCTTTTTGGTGTGACCGCTCTGGCCCTTTCTCTCCTTCTGGCTGTGATGCAGTGCCTCCAAGCACTCCCGTACTGTGAGCGTAAAGGGACTTTTCATGGAGTGGGCCCATCTCTCCCACGGTCTACCCTGGCCTCTGGCCTTCTCCTCACCAGGGAGGAATAACGGGTACAGTCAGGGTAGTCTTTATTTCCCGTATTTATCCATCTCCTCATTAGTGGCTATTTAGACAGTCTAATTTTTTGCTATTTAAGTAATGAAATAATGAGTAAGTTCTCAGTAACTGTGTTCAATTTGGTCTCATCTGTACTATATTTAACAAATATTTCTTGAGGTTTTTAGTATCCTGTCTTTATGTAATTTATTGCTGATGTAGGTTTTTCTCCGATTTTCATTTTTATTCCATCATTTCAGTTGGTTTCTCTGGGGTTGGGGCTATGTAGATGCTTTAGCTCATGTTCTAATTTAGACAAAAAATATATTTAGGTAGGCTACTCTATTTTCTGATGATGTAATTGTTAAGATGGGCTTTAATTGTCTTAAATTCAATTTGATTTTAATTGAACCGCTTGTAAGTGGAAGATGCTGTGGTAGATGCCGGAGGGAAGGTAAAGATAAATTTTGTAAGGATGACAATCACTCAAAAAATATTGACAACTTTAAAGAGAGAGAGAAAATAAAATAACTGAGTTGAGAAGGGCCTTAGCTGCACATAAGTGAAAACTTGAAAAACAGTGACTTAAATAAGTAAAATGTTTATTTTTCTTGTGCATCAAGGATTCTGAAGTTAGGAGTCTGGAGCTAGTGCTTACAGATGTTGCTCATGTACCTGGTACTTTCCTTTTCTCTGTCATTATTAGCTTGTGGCTTTTGCCCTCAGGACCACAAAATGACGCTCACACCCTCCTCATCATGCTGTGTTCCAGGCAGAAAGAAGGAAAGAGGGGAAAATGTGGAAAGGCAGAAACCTTCTTTTAAGACTTTGTGCCTCTTTATTTGGGAAGGAAAGCTGTTGATGAGAACTTCTCCTTGTATCTCATTGACCAGAATTGTGCAAGATGGCTACCTCCAGCTGCAAGGGAGGTTGTAAAGTATGGCACAATTCTTAAATTTATCATTTTAAAAGCCAAAACATCTGAAATCCAGCCTGGATAACTCTGACAGTAGTCAACTTCTCTGTGTCTTCATAGTCCCCACAGGGCTGTCTCATTATGCAAGCCATCCCTTCCTGCAAGAGAGTGTGAAGCTGCCCACTTCTTCCCTACTCAATTTTTCCTGTAGGAAAATAAAACACCACCCTTTAATCTGCTCTGTGACTGCCACCACATATGTGCGCTTCATATGTAGTGTATTTAAATGAAGACTGATTTGCCAGCTTGACATTTACTTTTCTAGTAGTGGTTGTGGATGTGTACTGATCTGTCAGCAGTTTCTCCCTATTTTGATTATCAAATACACGTTTTGAGACTCCTGGTTTGTGTTGAGTTATAGTCAGTATTGGCTGTGCAACAGAGGACAGCCAGCTGGCCCAAGTAGACATCTTCACGAAAAAGTGTAGGTAGGAGGCTGAACAGAGAAACAAGCCCTCAGTAGATATTAAAGAGCACCGTGGAACTTTCCTCTCACTTCTTTGTTGCACTTGGTCATTGAGGACTTAGGTATCTTGCTCAGTTTTCTTCTTCACCCACATTTCCACCACCAACCTAGAGAACTACACTTTCTCTATTGGTTCTCAAACTGTATATGCCTTCCAAGATACTCCGGGGCCTTGTTATAAGGCAAATGTCCAGGCATCACCTCCATACATTTCCTTCACTCTAGGTCTGGGTTGGGGCCTGGGAATCTGGCCCTGATACAGGTGGCCCCCAGAACACACTTTGAGAAACACTCTTCTTATCAGGAGCACCCATTCAACACCCTCTTTCCTAGCCCCTCTTTACTCTCAGCAAACTACCTTGCTTCCCATTACTCACAAAAACATAGGTGTAGTTCCCATCAAGTGGGCACTCTGCAACTTCGTCCTAACCCAGTCTAGCTGAATTCTTACCCATCATTGCCTCTCCTGCCCTCTGCTACTTCTCTCCTTGTCAGCACCTTTAACCTGACACCTGGGTCCTCTTCGATTCTGCATGTCAAAGCAGATCTCCCTCTACTGTGTGGAGGGGATGTTTTCTGAATCCATTGAGGGAACCGTATTCTTGCATCTCAACCTGCAGGTCATACTTGCCCGGTTGCTTAGTAATCATTTTGGAGTATTATGAAGGGCTTGGTTTCCAGTTCAAAACAAAGCATGGTGGTATCTCATTTATTGAGATTAAAGAATGAAATGCTGAGAGAAGTGAATTTTTAAAAGAATGTTTACAAAATTGTCTCTTTAAGTACTAAAAACAAAGTTTTTACTCAACTGTTAATTTTGGAAAACCTTCCTAAAATGTACTATAAAGTTTTAACTTTACTGATAGCTTTTTAAAAAATATGAAATAAAAGTGAATTTGGAGGTTAAGAATGAAAAGAGGAATACTGCCACGTCAGTGAGCTTTTAAAAGGGTACAGAGACGCATTTTGTCCATATTTACTCTTTGAGATATCTTGTCCATAGGTGGGGAGCAACTTCACCTGGAGCCCTCTCTCCGCGTGTGGCTTTTGTGTTTGCTACTCCTTCTGTCTCAGACCTGTACACCTCACCATCTTCCCTCTTTGCCAGGCTAACTCCTTTTCATCCTTCATTCTTCAACTTGGACATCACTCTTGGGAAGCCTTGTAGATTAGGAGGCCCGTCTGTATTCTTCGCAGAGTTCTTCACCTGCTGAATCCCGGTCACGTTGTATTGTATAATAATTAATGCCTATTGACTTTTCTGACTCTTCGTCAGGGTCGAAGCCCCAAGAGGGCAGGGATCACATCTATTTTGTTGACTGTTGGATTTGCATCGCCTAGTTCAGTGCCTTACACTTAATAGGTGCTCAAAAAATAGCAGCTCAATGGAAAAAAAACGTATAATGACTCCGTTGTCACCATTTGCAGAATTTTGAGCAGGTTAGCCTTTTGGTTACAAATAATTGATTATTTTACTATGCTGTAATAGTTTAATGCCTAGTGATTAATGAAAAGTATTGTATCTCAACCAAGCTACTTGGCTGCTATCCTTTTGTAGTTGCTTGGCCTGCTTTTCATAGTGTCTCTTTCATCTGCTGTCATTGTGTCCTCAAGTTTTTAGTCTGCTACCTTATTTTGTACTCAGCATACCTGTGGAGGATTGGAGATGGCCCCACTGTGTTCCTCCTCTTAAAGGTCATCAAATTTGTGAAAACCGTACCCCTTGAAGCTCAGGGGAATCCTCAGAGACTTTGCTCTGCTTTGTTCTGAATGATTTAGTCTCCAGCAAAGAAATTTTTTTCATGTAAGTAGTGAACATAAATTTTAGGGTCGGCAAACGACTATTGATTTCCAGTTTCACTTAATGGGACAGCAATACCAATAAGGGAATTCTTCCAGGTGATCTTCTAAAAAGTATTTCTAGCAAGAAGAAAGTTCCTTTGAATAGAACATAAGCAACATAACCAACGTTGTTACATTACTATTTAATTACTAAGAGTAAGTGAAAATTCTCAGTGAAAAAATAATGATACATTAATATATGTGTGCATTTAGGTCATCCAGGTGTGAAGAACAAGTGAGTAGGTCCATTTTACTCACCTGTTACTTGTGTTGTACAAAATAATCAAATGCAGTGAAATACCAAATATTGTCAAAATCAGAATGATACTTGAAATGAAGACTTAATCTTAATTCTGTATTATTTTAAATGTTTATCTTGTAAAATGTCTGCTCTCTGGACAGTCACACTTATAATTTTGTTATGAAACTGAGATAAAGCTTTGCTTTTTTAGCAGAAACTGCTCAACTAGCAATTTCTTTTTGCCAAACTCTTTTTTGAGAAAACATGTTTGTGCTTAAAAGTTTCAGTTTCATGCATCAGTTTTAGTTTATAGTCATCAGTTTTACGGAGAAATGTTTTAATTAATTAAAAGGTTGTAAAGTGTTGGTTATTGAGTATATGAAATGTAGCGAGAAGAAATGTTTCTTTATCAGAAAGAAAACTAAAAATAGGATGATAAAGTAGAAGAGTTCTTTGGTTCAAGGAAAAACTGTAATTGAAAGAACAATTTAAGGAAGAATCTCACTCACTGTTGCATAAATAGTTTAATATAAACAACTTTTATTTACATATTTATCAAAGCCAATAGATACTTCATTTTCCTTTTTCTGAATGTGAACTGTAAATGCAAACCAAATGCTTTCTGGTGAATTGCCTTGGTGACCACACTTAAATGCTTCATGTTGGTAACAGTGTTGCTAGGTAAATTTGATGTATGAGATTTAACGTGGTCCCAGCATTTTCAGACAAACTTTGGTGATTAAGTATATGACAAAAAGAAAGAGGAAAACAGAAAGCCCTAATAAGATCTTAGTTTTGCAGCTGTGTTATTAAAGATCTTTATAAAAAGTCTTTTAACCAGAAGTAGTTATGGTTTATAATCAGTTACTGCTGGTTGATATCCTTTAATGTGACTGAGAAAAAAATACTTTGTCTCTCATCAATTGAGTTTTCATCTGAACTTAAAAATAAGCATAAGAATTACTGCCTTCTTTGATATGGGTTTTGGTTAGATAACTATTTTAGGAGGTTCACAGAATGCTGCCAAGCTGTGAAGCCTAAAAAACTCACTTAAATTAGAAATCCAACCATTTGAATCTTAGGGTGTTAATAGAAATGAAGATAGAGATGGAAATAATAAGTTCAACTATTTAGTAAAAAATAAACTCACATTTGAAAATCAGAAAAGACTTAACTCCCACCTCTGAATTAGGTTATATAATTTTGAACTTTGAAATTTACTAAAAAAACTTATTCCATTGTTTGGACACATACATAAAGAGAACCACATACAAATTCATTACCTGCCTATTCTTGGTTAGTACATTAAAGAATTTTAAAGAGAACATGTCTCAGGTTGGTGGGGTTTGGTTTACAATATTGCACAGTATCTGCCGTCAAGGATAATGAGATATAATAGATCGCAAGGATAGTTTGAAATCTATAAAGAATCTCAAAATCCATTTAGTCAGTGGTTTTGATCTTTCTACCAAATCTTTTATCAGAATTGATAATTATCCAAATTTATTTATTGGAGTTTTGTTTTTCTCTTAGTTCTATAGGAGTCAGTGCTAAAATATAGTGAGGCATTAAGACAAAGATAATAATAATAAGAAAGCAGGATGTAGACGACCAATTTTTGAATATAATCCTTACAGTTATTTTTAATTGATGATTTCAGAAAGGAAATGAAGTACATTAATTATGCTTATTCTCAGAGACCAATAGTTCCCAAGGTAGTGAGCCTTAAAGATAAAATTCTTGATAAAGCTACTTCTCCAAGAAAACCTCTTGCATATTATATTGGAAAAGGCAGAACCTTTCAAGGGGTTCATTGCTGCTCTGGAAAGTGTGCTGTGAGGTTAGAACTAGGGAGGCTGGCTAAATTTGTACTGAAAGTCTTGCAAAAGCCTCTCTTTACGGGTGACAAGTAAAGCTCCCTCTGTTGCAGATGGAACAATACGTGCGACAGGACTGCTTCTACCCACCCCCACCAAGGGCCTCACTCCTCTGGGACTCCTTACAATTTTCCTTAAAACCTTTAGAGTAAGAAATGTTATGATCAATCCAATGCCAGGGATACAGGGTGAAAGCTTACCTTACCTGGTTTGTGATTCTGTAATCTGCTAGGTGATTATGTGTGTGTGTCTGTGTATCTTCTATTCATTTAGTGGCATTTTATTTTTCTGAAAATGCATCTTTGGAGTATGTATTAAAGAATATCCTATAAAGCTGAGAGCCAAATATTGTACATAAACCATATGACTCTCTTGATTAGACCCTGGATTGATTTCACTGCCACTGATTTGCTTATGGTTCTCCATATAGAAAATCAGACATTAATACCTACCATTGCTTCCTTTGCTGTTTATTTTAGAGTAGGGTTCTCCAAAGTTTATTAGTCATGTACTTTATCATTAAAAATAATTTTAAGCGTACATAGGTATATTTATAATATTTATGCTATTTATATATAAATATGTATAACATAAATACGTAATTATTTGTAAATAAAATTTATGTACTCTTACACTGATACATTCATTGTAAGACACACAGAATGTGGGTTTTAGCAAAGCAGAGCAGCCTTGTTTTTATTCGATAATGAAGGCCTGTGTCACCACATTCGGAATGCTTACCGTCCTCCGCGGGCTCTCCTCTCTCTCCACCTAGCGCACTCCACGGCCTTTAAGTGGGTCCCTGAGTAAATTTTCCTCCACTCCAGTCAGTCCTCTGTTGCTGATGATGGACTGGTCTTTCTTAAATGCTACCTTTGTTACAGTACATACTAGTTTTCTGTTACACAAAACAAATTATCACAACTTAGCAGCTTAAAACAACACAAAGTTATTGTTTCACTGTTTCCACAGGTCGGAAGTCCAGACATGAGGTGGCTAGACCCTCTGCTCAGGGTCTTTGGTCGGTACTGTCGTTCTCATCTGGGGCTCAGGTCCTCTTGCAGGCTCACTGGTTGTTGGCAGAATTCGTTTCTTTGCAACTCTATGACCGAGGTCCCTGTTTGCCTCCTAGCTGCTGGCATGGACTGCTCTTAGCTCCTAGAGGCTGCGTGTCGGGTTGCTCTCATAAGCAATTTTCAGCAGGGATGTTTGCCTTCTTCCAGGTCAGTCGAGGGTGTCTTAGTCCATTTTGTGTTGCTTAGAATAAAATACCTGAAACTGGGTAATTTATAAAGAAAAGGAATTTATTTCTTCCCGTTATGAAGGCCAGGAAGTCCAAGGTAGAAGGGCCACATCTGGTGAGGGCTTTCTTGCCTGTGGGAACTCTCTGCAGAGTTCTGAGGTGGCGCCACAGGGCATCACATGGCGAGGGGGCTGAGTGTGCCAGCTCAGATCTCTCCCTCTTCCTGTAGAGCCACCAGTCCCACTCCCATGATAAGTCATAATCCATTAGCCCATTAGTCCATTAATTCACAAATGGATTAGTCCATTCTTGAGGGCAGAGTCCTCATGACTCAATCACTTCTGAAAAGAGGCCCCACATCTCCACTTTGGAGATTAAGTTTCAACATGAGTTTCAGAGAGGACAAATGTTCCAACCATAGCCCAGAGCATGTCTAATTGTGATTGTTTCCAAATAAAATTTTTAAAAAATTTATAGGGAACATGATAGGAACTTCTCCCTGGAGAAGGCAAACAGATACAAGACTGTATTTGGTGAATACCTGTTAATGGTGGGACCTGGAAGAAGGCAGCCCTGGTCAGTCTTAGGTCAGGCCTATGGTTTGGAAGGGATTGGCTGACAGAGCTGCAGTTGTGCTAAGATTGGGCCTAGATATCAGGACTGCCTTTAGTGAAGGCTGCTACTGAATCTGTTTTCATGGGGAAGCTTGGGGTTCTCTGGCTGGCCACTCACCCAGGAGCAAGGATGGGTCACACTCCATTGGTGTGGGAATATTACTCTCCCATGAGCTCCCAGTCATCTCTGGGCCTGCAGTGCAGTGGCTCTCAGCCTGTATCGGATGGGTCATGCTTCGTTGGGAGCATTGATTTTATGTTTATTTGTGAAGGGACAGAATATGAGATTACCAAATAAAATATAATTTCAAGTGTTATTAATGAAAGAATATATTACATTCACTTTTAATGAGATCCTGGTGTTGCAAAATGATTCCATGTAATGAATCCCAGGAAATCAATGAAAAGTTTAATTACAGTTGTGGCAATATTGTATGAAAATATTGCTTTGGTCAATTTTACTTGTATAATTTATCAATCCTCTCTGCCTTTCTCTTTTAAATTAATTACTTCGATGAAGTAAGTATGAATATATCCTTTGTTAGCTTTTGGTCTTTTATAGAAATATGTTACAAAATTCAAATTTCCTCTTAGTAATAATAATAATAATAGTTCCTATCTTTTTATATATATTACCATTTATCAATTGTACATTTTGAAATTAAGCAGTATTTCCATTTTGTAAATTTAGTCATTGTTATGTCTTACTAAAACATTGTCCTTTTCTCTTTGTCAATTTTTTGCAAACCACTTTTTGTCTCTTTTGTCAATTTATCAGTATACCCATTAATCAAAAATTTGATGTGCTTTCTGTGTTGTTTATCACCCAGTCAAGCTATGGAGTGAGTAAAAAGAATAACAAGGTACTTCCTCCTCTGATTAACAGTTTTACTTTCATGTGACTAAATACCCTTTTTAATTTTAAACAAAATCTTTTTTAATAAAAAGAATTTTATTTTTAGAACATTTTTATTTTTGACAGTTCAGTGATTATGGTACTTTCTTACCCATTGTGATGGTGATTAACTTTTAAAAATTTGTTTATTAAGCACAATACAAAATGTTGATCTGGATATACCCCTGGTATCCATGGGGAATTGGTTCCAGGACCTCCCTCAGAAGCCAAAATGTGCAATTGCTCATGTCCTTTTATAAAATGGCATAGTATTTGCGTATAACCCATACACTGTATACTTTAAATCCTCCCGTATACTTTAAATCACCTCTAGATTACTTTTAATACCCGATGCAGGCCGGGCACGATCGCTCACGCCTGTAATCCTAGCACTCTGGGAGGCCGAGACGGGTGGATCACTCAAGGTCAGGAGTTCGAGACCAGCCTGAGCAAGAGTGAGACCCCATCTCTACTAAAAATATAAAGAAATTATCTGGACAACTAAAAACATATATATAGAAAAAGTTAGCCGGGCATGGTGGCGCATGCCTGTAGTCCCAGCTACTCAGGAAGCTGAGGCAGTAGGATCGCTTGAGCCCAGGAGTTTGAGGTTGCTATGAGCTAGGCTGATGCCATGGCACTCTAGCCCAGGCAACAGAGTGAGACTCTGTCTCAAAAAAAAAAAAAAAAAAAATACCTAATGCAATGTAAATGCTATGTAAATAGTTATTATGCTGTATTTTTTCGGGAATAATAGTAAGAAAAAAAGGTCTATACATGTTCAGTACAGATGCTTTTTGTTTGTTTTCAAATATTTTCTATCTAAGGTTGGTTGAATCCATGTATGTAGAACACATGGGTACAGAGGGCTAACTGTAGTTCTTTAGTTTGGTGACTCTGGACTTTACTAATTATACAGTGAGAAAGTTATAGTAGATTTTCTTTTAACTACTACAGTTGTTTATGAGTAGGCTACTTTTGGTTTAAGATTCAAGACCTTAACATACAGTTAAGAATTATTTCAACTGATTTGCTCTGTGGATAGGAGCAATCTACTTAGTTTCATTCTGGGAGAGAAAACCCTGCAGTCTCTTTCCCCTCAAATTCTCTCATTGATACCATCAACCTACCTTCCTGCATGGTAGAGTTCTTCTGGTACAACTGAGAAGTTGCCCGGGTGTTAAGGACTTTTCTTCTAGTCCTGACTTGTCACTGTGCAATAAGTGAGAAGTTGCTGTTGAGTCGCACAAAACAATATGACTCTCATTCTTTAATGTGACCTGTCTGTGAGCTTTCGCAACTTTTGATATGGTATCTGTGAAGAATGAAAAAGCATCCTCACAGAAGGGAACTATTTGAATATCCTAAAGGGAACTTTATTTGTTCTAAAAATAGTGCCTTTCTTGAAAAAGCTTCCTCAGGGAAGGGAGCTATTTGAATACCCTAAAGGGAGCTTTGTTGTTTGTTCCAAAAATGGTGCCGTTCTTGATGGTCATTATATGTGTGCAGGTGAAGCGAAACAGACTGTTACGTGAGAGGCTATTCTTTCCCTATTGGCACATGGCTAAAACATACCTGCAACTGCTGTTTTCAAAGCCTGGAATCACGGTGGCATTTTCTTCTGGGCATAAGTCATTACTGAATTAGAGAGCTAAAACTTTCTTCTAGAGTGTTTCCACTGAAGTAAGAATTGTTGACTGCTGCCCCTGTTCCATGTGGTTGTTTGTTGCTGTTAGATGCCAGTTGTACACTTGTGTTATGACTTGTAGTACCACATCTGGCCAGGGCAGGCTGTACCTGCAAGCAGAGGAGACGGGGGAGGGACACTACATACCTGCTCTCTGGCTTAGTGACACTCCTCGCCTCAGGCGTCCCTTGTGTCTCTGTGACTTCTGATCAGCCTCTTATTTGCCTTTAACCACTAACCTGCTTGTCTTCTTGTAATCTTTATCTAAACCTACGTCTTCATTCCTGAACCTTCCTCTTTACTCTACTTTAATCTGTTCATATATTCTCTTTTCTGGCGGTAAATCTTCCCCTGAGAGATTCGGATGCATACCACATTTGGGAGCCTCTGAGTTAAAGAAGGACCTCTTGCCCCAAATACATGTGCTCTTGAGACTTCCAGTCAGATGGTAATCTCAGCACATATTCCTAAGTCACCTTGCAAACTGCCATTGAACACAACCAAAGAAATAACAGCAATATCAAGAAAACTGTGTCTTGTCTACATATGGCAGGGGCTTGCTTGTCCATATGGTAGACCTCTAAAGGATTTCAGTAAGTTGCTGGTAATACTAGATTGAAGGACATGCCAGCTGATTCATGATCATTAGGAGGAACTGTCACTTTCTCTGCTGTGTACCTGCTGATGTCAATGGTGTCCTGCTTCCTGAGGCCCTCACCTGGTTATTAGATGTCCATGCCAACTCATCCTCAAGATGCTTGTCACCAAATCTTTTGTGCCTTTCATTCCTTCCTTTCTCCCTTTCTGTAAAGATCCGGTGTGTTTTTCATGCACTTCTTTCCACTGCACGTGCTTCCCCTTGGTGATCTCATCTGTCCCCTCAGGTTCAGCCGCAGTCTCCAGGCAGGTGCCTCCAGGGCTTTGTGCCTCTTTCGTGTCCTCCACTTCTCTCTTCTGAGCTCTAGTCTCCTGTTTCACCTACTTTCACTATATTTCTACCTAGATGTCCCATGATTCCTCAAAAAGCACACATTTTCCTAAGGCCAGCTGGCTCCATCACCTCTTGCCCTGATTTCCTTATTTCTGTTATATTGTCATTCCTCTCTGTGTCATCCAAGTGCAGCGCTTCACCTTTAATTAATTCTCTTTTGTTGTTTTGTTTTGTCTTCCTGCCTCTCCTAGTTACCAGGTCCTCACAATTCTCTAATCAAAATATCCACTATAACTCTTCAGTTCTCACTTTACTGTCCTTATTCACAGTAGATTAATGGTATATCCTCTTAAAATGTTTGTCAGCAAAACTCTCTGCTGTTCTAAGTCATGGTGCACATTGCTACCAGACTAAACTTCCAGTTATAGATCTTTCTTGCTTTAGACTGTCAGCAACTCTCTCTCTACAGCCAACCAAATGAAATACAGACTCCTCAGCTAGATGCTCTGCAGTCTGGCAGCTGCCAGTCTTCTTCTTTTTCTTGTGTATGCTTGGCTTAGTGGTAGCCCTGAAAATCCAGCAGTGAAACACACAGACAAGGCCCCTGCTTTCACGGAGCTTCCTTCCAGTGAGGAGCCAGAGTGCGCCAAGTGCCATGAAGGAAATAAAAAGATAATGTGCACAGGGGAGTGACTGGGGAGGCCTCCTTTAGATGAGATGATCAGGAAAGTTCTCCCTAGGCAGTAATATTTCAGATGAAATGTAAAGGATGAGCAGGAGCCAGCCGTGGAAAGAGGCAGAGGAAGCAAAGGTACAAAGACCCTGGGGCCAGAAAGAACTTGGTGTGCTCAAAGAACAGAAGGCCTGCATGAGTGAAGAACAGTGATTGAGCTGAAGAGAGGTGTAAGGTGCAGTGTGGCGGGGGGGAAGAGTTTGCATTTTATTCCAGGTGTAGTAACAAATAATTTTCAAAGCAGAAAAGTGATTTGATCTATTTACATTTTAAAAACATCACTCTGGAAAGAGAAGCAAGATGGGAGCAAAGAGACCGTTAAGAAGCTCTGATAGGCAACCCACAGAATGGGAGAAAATTTTGCGTGCTACAAATCCGACAGAGGGCGGATAACCAGAATCTATTTAGAACTCAGAAAACTCAGCAAGAAAAAATCGAACAGCCCTATCAAAAGGTGGGCAAAGGAGATGAACAGAAACTTTTCAAAAGAAGACAGAATAATGGCCGTATGTTATTTATTTTAAAAAATTAGGAAAAATGTTTCAACATTTATTTTGCTTTTCTGAC
>CAUYSK010119545.1:0-29823 GCA_963575035.1 Avahi laniger
CAATTAATTTCTTTCTATTTTTGGTAGAGATGGGGTCTCGCTCTTGCTCAGGCTGGTCTCGAACTCCTGAGCTCAGAATGATCCGCCCACCTCGGCCTCCCAGAGTGCTAGGATTACAGGCGTGAGCCACCGCGCCCGGCCATTTCTTTCTATTTTTTAGTAGAGACGGGTTCTCACTCTTGTTCAGGCTGGTCTCGAACTCCTGACCTTGAGCGATTCACCTGCCTTGGCCTCCCAGAGTGCTAGGATTACAGGCGTGAGCCACCGTGCCTGGCCTGATTGTTATCTTTTGCTGCATAACAAATTACCCCAAAACATAGGAGCTTAAAAAACAATAAACATTTGCTATCTCACACATCTTCTGAGGGCAGGAATTTGGGAGGAACTTAGCTGGGTGGTCTGGCTCATGGTTCCTGATGAGGTTGCAGTCAAGATATCAAGATATTGAGATATCAAGGCTTGATTGGGACTGAAGAATCCACTTCCACAATATCTCGTTCACATGGCTATTGGTAGAAGGCCTCAGTTCCTTGCCACATAGACTTTTTCATAGGGCTGCTTGAGTATCCTCACAACATGGTAGACCACAGTATCCTCCAGAATGAGTAATACAAGAGAGAAAGCAAGGATTAATTATGACTTATTCATAATTAATATGAATATTCATAATTAAGTATGACTTATTCTCAGAAGTCACATACTATTACTTCCACTATATGTTATTAATTAGAAGCAAGCCACTAAGTCCAGCCAACACTCAAGGCAAGGGAAATTAGGCTCCATTTTTTGAAAGAAGGAATAGTCAAGGAATTTGTGGATATATCTGAAAACAGCTGCAGTTGGTATTTTGAAGAGACTAATTGCTAAACCCTTGGCATGGTTGATTAATAAAAAGACAAAAAGTTTAAATAACCATTATCGTGAATTAAAAAAATACTAAATAAATATTAGCTTTACTTTTTTTCCATTTTCCTGTATATTTACGAATGACAGCAAGAGAATTTTTAATGTTTTGACCAAAATATTCAAAGGTCGCAGAACAATCATATATTTTCTCATTGATTATTAAGATTGCTTTGCATAGTTTCAGCTTGCACAGTCTTATTTATGGGCCTGCATTGCCATGTCAAGTGAAGACTGCTGGTTAAGCAGTTTCTAGACGGCTGTTGTCTTCACATTTGATGCTGGAGCCTGAAGTCCACAGAGCAAGCAGTTGGTAAAGTGGAGGAGAGTAAAAATAAGCTGGAACTTTCAAGCATGAGCTGGAGCGATGAGCACAGAGGGAAGCCCGGGTCGGCTCTTGTTCTAATGTTGGTGATGTGGCTGTCCTAGAGAAGCCAGGCCTCTTTGCACAGAGATAAACGCCCACTTCTCTGTGCCCAGGAGTCAGAGAAGTTGAAAGAAGATTCAGGGGAAGGTGAAGCAGTTACAGGTATGGCTGCTGCCTCATGCCAATGAGGTGAGACAGCAAATGACCAACAACATATGTCAGCTAGTATGGCTGCGGCCTCACTTCCATTCTCCAAATCTCCCCGGAGAATGGGAGTGGCCGATGCTAACTGGAAACACGCAAGACAGGAGTTCTGGGAAATGTAGTTCCACCTGGCCAAGTTGCTACACTACAAAGCCGCCATACTTACTGCACAGATGAATGGTTATTCATAAAGGTCCTAGAGTCAGACTTCTCAGGTTTGAGTTGTGGCTCCTTTATTTCAAGCTATGTGTCCAAGGGTAGGTTTCTTAGTCTTTATGTGCCTCAGTTTGCTTGTCTATAAAATGAAGATATAATAATACTACTTACTTATAAGATTAGTTTGAGGTTAAAATAAGATAATACACACAAGCTGTTAATATATTATTGATAGATTATCAATAAGACTTGGCCCACTGGAAAAGTTCAAAAAACATCAGCTATTATTAGTTGTGCAAACTTGGGCAAACTGTTTAAACTTTCTGGTTCTCAGTTTTTTTATTTGTAAGATATGGATAACTTCCTTGGCCTATTTCACAGGTGTATATTGAGGACTAAATAAAATAAATAATCAAAATGAAATAGAAATGGGCCAGGTCAGGTGGCTCACACTTGTAATCCTAGCACTCTGGGAAGCTGA
The DNA here is from genome assembly GCA_963575035.1 of Avahi laniger. Classification (NCBI taxonomy): domain Eukaryota; kingdom Metazoa; phylum Chordata; class Mammalia; order Primates; family Indriidae; genus Avahi; species Avahi laniger. The sequence continues at coordinate 2,112 of CAUYSK010119545.1, forward strand.
GGCGGGAGGGTGGCTTGAGGTCAGGAGTTTCAGACTAGTCTGAGCAAGATGGAGACCCTGTCTTTTTTTGAAAAAAAAAAAACAAACAAACACAAAAAAACACGAAATAGAAATGATTATACTATGTCAATAATATAATATATTATGACTTCATCACAGTGGTGAAGGTGACAATAAGTGTCTCTCTTAGTTCCTTCCAGTCTCCAGACTGATACCTACCCTAGTGGCTAATCGAAAGCCAGTTTTTCATTGTTTATTAATTTGTAAAGTGCTTCTCCAAATGTACCATATTCTTATAAGATGTTAATAGGAGAAACTGAGCACAGAGCATATGACACTGTCTGCACTATCTTTGCAATTTTTCTAACTGTTCAAAACAAAATTTATTGAAAAAACTTTAAAAAATAAAACTTGGCTGGGCGCAGTGACTCACACCTATAATCCTAGCACTCTGGGAGGCCGAGGCAGGTGGATCGCTCAAGGTCAGGAGTTCGAGACCAGCCTGAGCAAGAGTGAGACCCCTGTCTCTACTAAAATAGAAAGAAATTATCTGGACAACTAAAAATATATATATAGAAAAAATTAGCTGGGCATGGTGACGCATGCTTGTAGTCCCAGCTACTCGGGAGGCTCAGGCAGGAGGATCGCTTGAGCCCAGGAATTTGAGGTTGCTGTGAGCTAGGCTGATGCCATGGCACTCTAGCCAGGACAACAAAGCCAGACTTTGTCTCAAAAAAAAAAAACTAAATAAATAAAAATTAAAAAAATAAATAAAAACTAAAAAAAAAAAAAAAAAAGAATGTGGTCATCAAACATTAGTAGAATTCCTGGAAGACTTGTTAGAATACACATTGCTGGGCCCCAGCCCCAGAGCTGCTGATTCAGTAGGTCTGGGGTGGGGCCAGAGAAGTTGCATTTCTAACAAACAATGCTGGGAATGCTGATGCGAGGATCACACTTTGAGAACCGCTGACTTAAAATTTAAACTAGTACCCGGGTTTCATGTTTCTTCTATGGACAAAGACTCTCATTCATCATGGTCTATCATTTCTTGGCTCATTCTGTCCATGACATCACCCAACATTTACGTACTAGGCAAGAAGAAAAGAGACAAGTGATGACTAACTCGAAATAACTCAACTCAGCAGGACAGATGTAAGCAGGGCCTGGAAAATCTCTTTTACTCTCCTCCATTTTTCGCTCTTCAAAGCTCTAGGCCACGGATCAAACCATGCTGAAAATAGTATGCACACTTACATAATTAAATATGTATATATTAAATATGTAATGCATATATATTATATGCATAAATTTCATTACAGGTCAAGCATCCCAAATCCAAAAACGTAAAATCTGAAATGTTCCAAAATCCAAAACTTTTTGAGTGCCAATATGGTGCTCAAAGGAAATGCTAATTGGAGCAGGTCAGATTTTGGATTTGGGATGTTCAACCCGTAAGTATAATGCAAATATTCTAAAATCAGAAAAAATCAGAAAGCTGAAACACTTCTGATCCCAAGAATTTTGGATAAGGGATACTCAATCTGTGTAAAGAAATTGGGGAGCAGGGAATGGGTATATACACACATAATGAATGCAATGCGCACCATCTGGGGGATGCACGTGCTTGAAGCTCTGACGGCGGAGGGGGCGCGGCAAGGGCAACATACGTAACCTTAACATTTGTACCCCCATAATATGCTGAAATAAAAAAACAGAAAAAGAAGAAAAAACCAAAATAAAACAAAGAAACAAACAAGAAGACAATGATAAAAAAAGAGAAATATATGCTCATAGATGAAAATTAGAGAAAAGTAGAAAGAAGAAGAAAATTATCCACAGCTTCTTAAAGGCAACCACTTCATATTTTGGTCTATTTACCTCCCAAATTTTATTTGAACTATATGTTTTGAGGTTTTTTGTTTTGTCTTGTTTTGTATTTCGAGACAGGGTCTCGCTCTGTTGCCTGGGCTGGAGTGCTGTGGTGTCGTCATAGCTCACTGTAGTCTCCAACTCCTGGGTTCAAGCGATCCTCCTGCCTCAGCCTCCTGAGCAGCTGGGACTACAGGCACGTGCCTCTATGCCTCGCTATTTGTAAAACTTTTTTGTAGAGACAGAGTCTCACTAGGTAGCCCAGGCTGGTCTTGAACTTCCGGGCTCGAGTGATTCTCCTGCCTTGGCCTTGCAAAGTGCTAGGATTATAGGTGTGAGCCTGGCCAAGGTTTTTCTTTAAACATTGTTGTAATAATGCAAGCAATATTTTTATATTACTGTGTAGTATTTGTAAACATTAAATGCTTGCATAGTACAGAGCTCGCTTTGGCAGCACACACACCACATGCTTGCATACGAGTGCAGCCGTCCCCTTCTTGTTGGATACTCCAGTTTTCCAATTTTTTGCTATCATCAAAGGAAATTTAAATTTTACAGTTGCATGAACTTTATTTTTCTATAACTGCATTAAATTTCCTTCTTAATCCCCAGGTCTCTAGAAGCAAAGAACATAAGCAAGTCACTTCCAGGTAAACTCAGTCATAATCAGACTCTTTCCACTTTTCCCAACTCCTCTCCATTGCTGAGGGAGTTATGTAAATGTCACCAAGGAGAAAATGGAGAGGGGACAGCCTCTTCTTGATCCTGGTCTGCTTTGTTCCCCGGTGCCCTCCTGTTCAGGTGACAGGTGAGCCATTCGTCTGGCTCAGGCCCTTGCCATGTGTGAGTGGGAAGTGGGGAGGGTCTGGTCTCCCCTCATGCTGATAATCCACTGTGTAGCCTCGTCCTCCTTTGTCCATGTGGCATCTTCTTATCTCAGCCATGAGATCCCTCCCCCTCGACAGGAGTAGGGTGTAGAAGCTGGAAGAATCTGTTTCTGATCTCAAGCCTGGACACGCCAAGTTGCCATTTCTACTCCATGACATCCTTACTGTGGTGGCGGGAGATTTGTCTGTGAAGCTTGTTGCCTGCCTGGGCCTTGCCCAGGAGTCAAGGTCATTTATTGAACTTCAGATGGGGCCTGGTGCACTGTTCCTTCTCTTTCGCTTCCTCTTTCAACTCTCCACCCATATTCCTTGTCTAATAAGGTCTCATCTGGAGTGGAGGTGGGAAAAATTGTTTGTGGCCATAATGTCTTTTCCTGTCTTGTGGTCTTGCACTTGAATACACAGCTTGTGAGTTTAAAAGCCGAGATGTTGACTTTGTTCTCTGGCTCTGTTCTAGCATCTCTCCTGTAGGTGAGCCCAAGCTTCCCAACCCAAAAGAAGAGATGGTGGTCTTGGATTTAAAAGAAATCTTGAGAAAGGGAAAGAATAAACAGGTATCATCTCAAATTATTATCCTGTTTCATAAATAATGCTGCAAAAATATCTGGGCACATGTCACCAGTGATTTTGAGAGACAAGGTGGGGAGCACAGCTATGTATGAGCCATGGCCTCGTGTCACTGAGGAAGGTGAGGTAACGTTCTGGACGCTGAGGGTGAAGACAGTGGTATAAGCTGTCAACTACACTTCAGAAGAGAAGAAAGCTGCAGACTGATGGTATCTGAACAGTGGCACTGCCTGAGGAACAGGAAATAATTTCCTGCCCTCCTCCCTTAGTAAGCAAAGATGGGGAGAAGGCTCTGGGACAATTAAGGGTACCCTTTCCAGTCTGCAGGGACAGAGTGATGACTGTCCAGAGCTTGCTCAGACAGCTAAAAATCTATCTATCAGGGCCAGCCGCAGTAAATCACGCCTGTAATCCTAGCACTTGAGGAGGCCAAGGCCAGGAGTTTGAGACCAGCCAGAGCAAGAGTGAGACCCCCATCTCTACAAAAAATAGAAAAATTAGCTGGACGTGGTGGTGCACACCTGTAGCCCCAGCTACTCGGGAAGATGAGGCAGGAGGATAGCTCGAGCCCAGGAGTTTGAAGTTGCAATGAGCTATGATGACACCACTGCCCAGACAACAAAATTAGACTCTGTTTCAAAAAACGAAACAAAACAAAACAAGTCTATCTATCACTCTATTAGCATAAGCCCTTTATGTCTGTGTAATTTGGATATTTTCTTTTAAAATTTTCCCATAAGTGGAATTGCTAAGTCAAAGGATAAAACTTACAGAATTATGATGTTAAAGAAGAGAGGGATAGCCATAGTCTTAATACAAAAAGTACTGAAGCTGTTAACTCAAAGGTGATCAGGCATCAGACATGGGTGGTGGAGAACAAATTGGTGCAATCTTTCCGTAAGGAAAGTTGTCAATATGTCAATGTGTATAAAAAAATGACCTAGCACCTCCACTTTTGGGAATTTATCTGAAGGAAATAATTGGACAGATTGTGCAAGGATTTATACTCCAGGACGTTCAAGGAAGCGTGTTTTTAATAGTTAAAAATAGACATGATTTAAATATCTAGCAACAAAAGATTGTTAAATTTAAAAAAATTAGGTTATTAAGTATAAAGTGTCCAATTTCCTTAAGTACTAAGTTTGACAGTTGATATCTCTGACGTTTCACTTTGACACTTCTTGTTTTATTTTTATCGTGAAGGTACATCTTCAGTCTTTCAAATGTACATTTTGGCTTGTGATTATCTTTCAAATTTTTTTAGAGCAATTTTTGTGAAACCATGGATAAGTCAAAAATTTGTGTTATTTTTGAATATGAGTTCCAAACATCATACAAACAGCTCCAAATAGCAATGAAATGTTTGGGAAGGATGTGGCTAATGAATGCACAGTACCTCAATGATTTGAGAAGTTCCATTGTGGTGATTTTAATCTTGAAAATAAGCCTTGTGGCTGACCTGAGACCAAGGTGGATAATGATGAGCTGAAAGCTGTAGTTGAAGCGAATCCATCTCAACCTATGCATAAATTAGCAGCAAGGTTTGACGTTACTATTCCAACAATATTGGACCATTTGAAACAAATCGGCAAGGTAAAGAAGCTGGATAGATGGGTTCCACATGAATTAAACGAGTGTCAGAAGAGACATTGTCTCGAAGCTTGCCTTTCTTTGCTGTCATGACATAAAGGCGAACCATTTCTACAACCATATTGTTACGTGTGATGAAAAATGGATTCTTTTTGACAATCACAAGCATTCAGCACAATGGTTGGGTAAAGATGAAGTGCCGAAACAGTCCAAAACTGAATAATCATCAGAAAAAGCTAATGGTGTCTGTTTGGTGGTCCAACACTGGTATCACCCACTACAGTTTCATGAAACCTGGTCAATCGATTACAACTGATGTCTACTGCAACCAGTTGGATGAAATGATGAGGATGCTTGTGATGAAGCAGCTGAGATTGGTCAACAGAGATAGGCCAGTCCTCTTGCAAGACAACACTTGAGTTCATGTCACACAAACAGTTCTGCTCAAACGACAGAAACTGAACTTGGAAACTCTCTGTCATCCACCATATTCACCAGACCTTGTAACAACTGACTACCACTTCTTCCAGGCTTTGGACCACTTCTTGCAAGGAAAAATATTCAATTCTCAACAAGCTGTGGAAAACGCCTTTCATGATTTCATCACCACTGGCTCTCCAGGCTTCTTTGCTGCTGACATAAACAAGCTACCGTTAAGATGGCAAAACTGTGTTGATAGTTTAGGTGCATACTCTGATTAATTGTACTGCTTCTTGTTTGAGATATAGTAAACCACACTTTTGATTAGAAATTAGGCATTTTGTGCTCGCTTCGGCAGCACATATACTGAAATGGGAACGATACAGAGAAGATTAGCATGGCCCCTGAATTAAAAAAAAAAAGAAATTAGGCATTTCATATTTAATGACATCCATATGACAAAATATCATGCAGTCATTACAAATTATGACAAAAATCAATATTGACGGAGAAGAAAAAATATTCATGATATAGTGCTCAGTGGAAAGAGGTTAGAACAAAGCATATATGGTATTATCCTGTAACAAATTGTATTTTGTATATATGCACGGAATAAAACACCAGAAGGAAACACACCAGCACGTTAACAGTGGTAATCACTAGGTGGTAGGATTAGGGCTGATATCTCTTTTCTTGGTTATTCTTTTCCATATATATTTTCTTAAACTTATGTTACATTATTTCTAAAGTCATAAAAATACTGAAAGAGAGCATATGTAATTAGACTACTTGGAATATTATTTTGTATATTTTAATTTAATTTAATTTATTCATTTTGAGACAAAGTCTTGCTTTGTTGCCCAGGCTAGAGTGCAGTGACATCATCTTAGCTCACTGCAACCTCAAACTTCCAGACTCAAGCGATCCTCCTGCCTCAGCCTCCAGAGTAGATGGGACTGCAGGAGTACACCACCATGCCCACCTAATTTTTCTATTTTTTATAGGGTCTCACTCTTCCTCAGGCTCGTCTGGAACTCCTGACCTCAAGGAATCCTCCCTCCTCAGCCTCCCAGAGTGTTAGGATTACAGGCATGAGCCACTGCGCCCAGCCTATTTATTCATTTTTAAATTGCCACATAAAATTACATGTACTGATTGTGTACAACACAATATTTTGACATTTTTATCTGTTAGTCACATAAGGATCTGCCTGCAATGAAATACATTTCTTGGACTCCATGCCTTGTTTCACTTTCACTTAGCTCAAGCCCTGCCCTTCCTTGGTGGGTAACTCCAGCATTTCCCACTCTCATTCCCCCTCATTTCCTCTGCTTCTTCATACAAACCCCTATTCTTTTCCCACCAGGTTTCCTTAGTCAATATTCTTCTCAAAAGTGGGCTTTGCCCTTTGTGACACATCTCTCATGTGGCTCAGCCTGGAAAAGCTTCTAGGAGGGTTGCCCTTCCCTGACCTTCCTACAGCTAGACTGGGAGGTCACGGGTACCCAGGGGCGTGAGGCCTGGCATGGGTGAGGGTGCCAGCCAAAGTGGCACTTCTGGGGCACTTACCGATAGATCAAACAAAGTGCACTGCCAAGTAGTCACCTGGGCTCGGCCAGTAACGAGCCCTGATAAGCTGCTGGGAAAGTCTGGTTTTCAACCCCTGGACTCTGGCCATGGGAGGACTCGGCAGAACTCAAGGTCCTGCTCATTTATCCGGCTTCAGGTCTCAGATGAGCCAGCTTTAACCTACCAGCCCTAAATTTAGGACTAAGATGGGGACAAATGCCTGGGAAGGCACCTATGCATACAGGAGGCATCAAATCTCTCAAGTGCGGCCCCTCCAGCCACTGAGTGCACTCACATTCCCTTCTGATTTACCTCCCCAGTGAAACATTCGGGGTGACACCTTCTTGGTGACTTTGGATCATGGGCTCATTCATACAGGATCTCAGAGGTGGAAAGGCCATTAGAGATCATCTCTTCCAACCCCCATGCTTTATAGAGCAGAGAGGCCAAATGACTTGCCCAGTGACAATCCGTGTATGAGGCGGCAAGTATCAGAGTCCAGGTTTCCTGACTCCTAGCTCAGGGATCTGGCTTTCATATAATACTATTTGTCTTCTTCACAAATAGCGTATTTATAAAGCAAGTTGTCTTATGGTTTGGGTCATCTAACCCCTAAATCTATCATGACCCAATATATGACTATAACCATCAAAATTACCCATTTCTTTGAGTCCAACCCATTTATGTTACAAATGAAAAACTGAGGCCCAGAGAGATTACCCAGGGTCACTAGGCTTTTCAGGATTGGAACTAGACTTCTGGTCCCACCTACAGCTGTTTTCATATAGACTTCCCAGGCCCTCACCCAGATAGGACTGAACACCATGGAAAGCAAGCTTGTGTCTCCAGGTACACATAGTCGCCAGGAACTTCGTAAGCAGGTAGCTCTTCTCTGCCACTCTTTCTTCCTTATTTTAGTTGCATGTTCATGCATTCAATTTCTGGAAAGGTGAGTGACGCAGCTTCTGTGGATGGTGGTGCTGAGGAATAGAGATCCTAGCCTAGGAAGAATGAAAGTGAGAGGTAGAGCTAGAATGAGATGTGTGTGTGTGTGTGTGTATGTGTGTGTGTGTGTATGTGTGTGTGTGTGTGTGTGTGTGTGTGTGTATGTGTTGGGATAAAGGTTAGGCTGAGTCTGATGGTGCCATGTGGGCCATATTTTCCCAATAAAATATTGAGACTGTGATCTAACGCTTCTCTTAATTAAAGTGACGAATACTATATTTAAAATCAGAACTGCCTTCTTTGTAGATAGTTTCAAATTTTGAAAGAAATCTGTCAAATGATTTGTTCATCTGGACTGCTGAGGCCAAACAATTGCCAAATCATAGACCAGAAAATGGCAATGAATCATAGTATTCTGCCCCAGCTTCTAGGATGGGAAATGTCTCAACAATCCAAGATAAATGGCTGTCCCTTCTCTTGAAGGGACCTGATATCACATCCCTTCACATATTCTCTAAGGAATTACACTCTGAGCAGGAACAAGAGACTAAGTACACTAGCTTCCCATGGATTGTTCTTTCCCCAAGACTGGGGCCTTACTCAACCACATATATTGCAAGGGGGAGAGGAGGTTCATCAAAGGAAAACCAGGAGAGTATTATTAGAGGAAGGGGACATGGATAGAAGGGGACATGGATTGCAGGAAGGGCAAACATAGCTCTGCCCGTAACAGACAATGATGATTTCTTAGCAGAGATCATACCAGCATCTCTCTGCTCGATATGGTAGGTTTACCCCCAGCATCTATTCCAGTGGCCCTTGGCTGGAAGAGGCTGCAGAGGCTGGAAAGATAAAGCTACACTTCCCAGATTGCGTGCAGCTCGGATTCTGGGTGCAAAGTGGGTTCTAGGTTGCCACGTAGATACGTTTCTTGAATCTTGAAAAGTGGAAGTGAGGTGGAGGTCATGCCATATTCACGCTGCTTTTGGCTGCTTGCTTCTGGCAAGCAAGGCCATGAGACGCCAATGTCAAGTCTCCAGGTTCCAGGATGTTGAGAGGAAGCCGTGGAGGTAGCAGCAGCGGAATTCCGCATTCTGGTGTCTAGGTTGGGGCAGTGGGAACAGCCTCTTGGCTCCAGCTTCCTGGCACCTGGATTGTAGCTAAAACAGTATGTCCCAGAACCAACATTCTTGAGGGTGACAGAGGTAATGGCTCCCGTGGGAGTGTCTTAGGAGTCATTCCTGACAGCAAACCTTGAGCTTGCTCCTCCCGCCCTTCCAGGGCTTTGGCAATCTTTGTATTACGTAGATTATGTGTGTCACATAATCTTTGTGTTTAATCCATTCTGTTTTTGAATACTGGACGTGATTTTGTTTCCTCACCTGATCCCTGACATCAGTGTGGCTTGAAGAAGCGCCTACGTTGTTTGTTTCCGACGTGACCTCCAGCAGGATGCCTCCCTTCCTTGAGAATCACTGATGTAAAAGAATAATGACATGAAAAGATGTTCATGATATATTAAGAGATCAAAGGAAATCGCAAAGTTGCGAAAGTCTGATTCTCCGTTCCCCTGCCCCTTTGTGTATAAGTCTATAACCCGGATGTCTGCCCGGGAGAGCGCCATCATTTCCAGCCTGCGAGGATCATGCTCTTCCTGATTATTCCAACAGAATGAATCCAGCCTCTATTCCACATACCCTAGTACTCACCCTCAAAAAGCTCCTAAGATTTTTCAAGGAGCTCATTGTTCCCTTGGACACTTCAAAGTTCTGTCTCCACTTTGTAATTCCTAATCTGTTTGCCCCACCGTTTTTTCCAGGATGCACCACTTCATTCCTTCATTTCCCCAACTACTGTACCATTAACCTCGAACCGTGCGTGCAGCAGACTTCACTGAAGATCTGTGGCACAGAATGACAGCACTCTACAGTCTAGAGTACGGCTCAGAATTGAACACTAGATATCACAGTCCCAAATAGTCACCTGCCACTCTTGTCGTAAGACATTTCTTGATGTCCTGGTGTTTGCCACCTCCCCCGGGGTGGCCTACTAGCCTATAATATGCTTTTGTGCAAATTGGAAAAAATATGTCCACTGAGTTGGGCTGATCCCACATCCCGTAAAACAAACATGTGGACAACTGGAGAGTCTACACTCCATTTTACCCAGGCAGCTGCGACTCAGTTCTAGCCAATTGTAGCATTGCAGGAATGTGAGCCAGCATTGTACGGCCTTGCAAAAGAAAAAAAAAAAAAAAAAAACGCCAAAAACCTAGATTTCTGTTTTGAAATAATCAACTTCATTCTTTAGTAACTAAAAAATGGGGAAAAAAATTGATTAAGTGCTTACTATGCGTTGGGAACTTTCCTAAGCACTTTATAGGCATTAATTATTTGATCTTTATGACAACCTGTGAGGTAGTTACTATCATTATCTCCACTTTGCAGATGAGGACACTGAGGTACAGAGATTAAGTTGTCGAAAGTCATATGAATAATAAGTGGCAGAGCGGGATTTGACCCCAGGTGTCTGGCTCCGGAGACTGCCCTCTTAATCATCATGTTTTACTGGTGTGCATTAAATTTTGCTCATGCATTGCAAGGTTTTGATCTTTATTAGAGACCAATGGAACTTTCTGCAATGATGGAAATGTTTTATTCTGCACTATCCAATATAGTAGCCACTAGCCAAATATAGCTATTGGGCACTTGAAACGTGGCTAGTGCAACTGAGGAACTGCATTTTGAATTTTATTAAATTTAAATAGCCTCATGTGGCTGGTGGCCACCATACTGGACCACGTGGCTCTAGATCTTTCTTCCCTCTCACCGCTCACACTGTGGGTCTTCAATGCTTCAATTCCTACCCCTTCCTGTTGGTAAAGCATTTTATTGCCCTCTTTGTTTTTTCAAAAAAATTTTCTCTCCCTGTCTTTTCAAAATGGAGTTCTGGGGGAGGGGGACTTTTGATATTCATCAACTTATGGGGTCCAACGAGCTATTTTCTTCCATAGGAGAATCATCACGCTGCCCTTCCAGGGGCAGAAAAACAGTAGTCCAGGGCTTTATTCTGGAGACAGCATTTCCCCCTTTCTGATGTATATTGATATGCAAAAAAAAGACTGGAAAGGTATATATCAAAATGTTAAGGGTTACGTTTGGGTAGAAAAATTACACATCGGGCTGGGCACGGTGGCTGACGCCTGTAATCCTAGCACTCTGGGAGGCCAAGGTGGGAGGATCATTTGAGCTCAGGAGTTTGAAACCAGCCTGAGCAAGAGCGAGACCCCGTCTCTACTAAAAATAGAAAGAAATTAATCAGACACCTAAAAATATATAGAAAAAATTAGCCGGGCATGGTGGCGCATGCCTGTAGTCCCAGCTACTAAGGAGGCTGAGGGAGGAGGATCACTTGAGCCCAGGAGTGTGAGGTTGCTGTGAGCTAGGCTGACGCCACGGCACTCTAGCCAGGGCAACAGAGTGAGACTCTGTACCAAAAAAAAAAAAATTTATATGTTGCCTTTATTTTCTTTCTCACGACTTTTAAATTTTTCTATGATGAACGGGGAGACCCTTTGAAATCATATTAATATAAAAATCGTTATAAAATAATTCTCTCTGGAATTCCCAGGAGGGCAGCGGAGGAAAGTGTCAGAAAGGGAGGCTTGCAGCAGCCCGGAGAGCAGCCTGTTCAGGCGGGGCGAGGGGCTGCAGGAAGGGTCTCGAGCAAAAATGGAACCGAAGGATTATCCAACAAGTTTGACTGTGCGGAAAATTGGATTAAGAGGGATTTACGGAGTTGTTGGAGAGGGTGGGAAGACTCACAGTTTTAAACAAAGCTGCGCACATGAAAAAAGAGGAAATTTACTCCAGGAAAAACAAAAAGGAAATGTACTTGTTATCACCATCTACATAGTTGTAATAAGGAAGACACTAAGTATGGCTTTAACCCAAAACTGTGTTGAAAGCCATTGAGAAGGCAGGGGAAGAAGTAAAGTAAGACAGCTAAATCCTCCAAGTCCTTAATAGCAAGCCCATGGGTAATATCTGCAACTGAAATCTTAAGAAATACCAGTGTACGTTTGTCATTAGAGATAGCGGCGTAAGTACCAGAAGGGTCAGCTAAAAAGGAGTTAAAGGGCTGGATGTGAGGAGCTGGACTTGGGTGGGGAGCAACGGAGCAGAAGGCTGTTTTTGTTTTGTTTGTTTTTAAGCCTTTTTCTCCTGTTTGACTTTTTAAGCATTTTAAAAACTCTATACCTATATGATTTTATTAAAGATAAAAAGCCTAATGTTATTATTTTTTTTTTTTGAGACAGAGTCTCACTGTGTTGCCCAGGCTAGAGTGCCGTGGCATCGCCCTAGCTCACAGCAACCTCAGAGTCCTGAGCTCAAGTGATCCTACTGCCTCAGCCTCCCGAGTAGCTGGGACTACAGGCATGCGCCACCATGCCCGGCTAATTTTTTCTATATATTTTTAGATGTCCGATTAATTTCTTTCTATTTTTAGTAGAGACGGGGTCTTGCTCTTGCTCAGGCTGGTCTCGAACTCCTGAGCTCAAACAATCCGCCTGCCTCTGCCTCCCAGAGAGCTAGGATTACAGGCGTGAGCCACCACGCCTGGCCCGAAAAAAATCTAATGTTATTTTAAAAAATATCCTTCAATAACCAGAAAACAGATGTGGCACTACCTTGGCTCTCTCTTTCTGGTGATGTCAAGTGGATTCCTGCTTCCTGGTTTCCTCCTGGTTGAGCCACATTTTTGTCAGGCACAGTGACAGGATAGGACACCTTGTCCACGCAGGCTGAATGACTGTGACCAAGACGGCAGGAAAGGACCTCCCCTGATTAGCCAGCAGACCCTCAGCTCTAACAGTCCAGTCTTCCGCAGATTGCTAGGGTTGCACAGTCCTTTTCCAAGAAAACCTCATGGCTGAGGCTGATGCGGCAGCAGGACGGTCACCCTGGGGAGGAACTCTAAGCCAGAGGACAGTGCAGCGAGTGCAGAAGACGGAAAGAGCTCTGGGTGTGCTTCTGCCAATTAATTACCCTGGCCCTACGTGCGCCAGCCATAGGGGGAGAGGGGAGGGGTAGAGAAGAGACAGACAGGGCCCGGCGTCCCCACTGGCTCCCTCGTGAGCAATCCAGGGACCAGGGCAAATTCACAATGTCACCTACATAATCCAGGCCTTTCTCTCACCCAACCCATTGGAGGCAGAGTGTGCAAGCAAGCAGGATGGGGTGTCTGGGCAAATCCCCTCTCCCTGTTCCTCTGCTTTCTTACCCCCTAGAAGCCCAACCCACAGGTTTCACTGGTAAACACTGATTTGTGTGTGTGTGTGTGTAGTAAAACACACATAATGTAAAATTTTGCAGTTTAACCATATTTAAGTGTACAGTTCAGTGACATTAAGTACATTCACATTGTCACCATTTGTCTCCAGAACTTTTTCATCATCCCTCCCTGAACCTCTATCCTCATTAAACACTAACTCCCTGTTCCCTGCTTCCTCCAGCTCCTGGTAACCGCCCTTCTACTTTCTTTCTCCAGAAATTTCACTACCCTGGGAGCCTCACATATGTGGAATCATACAATATTTGTCCTTGTGTGACTAGCATATTTCACTTAGCATAATGTCTTCAAGGTCAACCATGTTACAGCATGAGTCAGAATTTCCTTCCTTTTTAAGGCTGCATGACATTCCGTTGTGTGGATAGACCATAATTAATTTATCCATGCATCTCTCGATGGACACACTTGGGCTGTTTCTACCTTTTGGCTATTGAGAACAATGCTGCTGTAAATGTAGGTGTGTACAAATATCTTTCCTAGTCCCCGCTTTAATTCTTTTAGGTACAGTAGAAACTCAGATGTGGAATTGCTGGGTCATATGGTAATTCTGTGCTTAATCTTGTGAGGACTCACCATACTGTTCCATAGACGTGGCGCCATTTTGCATTTCCACCTGCAATGCATGAGGGTTTCAATTCCACACTCTCTTACAAACACTTATTATTGTCTGAACTTTTTTTTTAAATAGCGTTCCTAACTGATGTGAACACTGATTTTTTCCCCTCTCCTCCCCTAGTCTTTCTCAGAACGGCAGTGGTTTAGTTGTAATGGACGACTTTGGGTCGAATCAGGCTGAGCCGGCCCGAGATGCCAAAGCTACATTGGGGGACACTGAGCAAGCCTGGGACTGGGAGGCAGGACGAGGGGAGATGGAACTTACCGCCTTGCAGCCTAGTCCTGAAACAAACTTGGGTGACGGGGAATGGCACCGACTTCAGAGCCAGAGCCTTGAGCGAGGCATTAGCTCAAGCTCCCAACCACAGTTTCTTCCTCTAAAATAAATAGAATAACCTGAAACCAACTTTCTAAGGCTGTTCTGAGGGTTAGACACCAATGTCCAATACTAGGCACTCAATCCATGTTATCTATTTTGATTAACTCTTGCCAGGAAGTAGTATAGCTTTCAGGCCCACCCAAATGGCATCAAGACCTCCTTTCCACATCTGGTCCACAAACCTTTCTGGAATGCACCAAGTACTGTGCTAGGCACAGGGAATACAACGATAAACAGAAGCAGACAAAGCCCTGCTCTTGTGGAGCTTAGAATCTAGTGAGGAAGAAAGACTTTAGTTGAATCCTCACCTTAAATGAGTGTGTGATTGCAAAATTGACAAGTGCAAGTGCTACTGTGGCAGAGGCTCTAGTAGTCCCCCAAGGTCCATCCCCCCCTTATTTATGAGTAAGAGATCCTTTGATTTCCAGGTGGATATACAGGTTCCTAGAATAAAGACGATATTTACAGGCCTTTTTGCAACTAGATGTGGCCTCGTGGCTAAATTCTGGCCAATGGGCCGTATGCAGCAGTGGAATGTTCAACTTCTAGGAAACGTCTAGGGAGGAGCCTCGCCCTTTTGCCCCCTTTCTTCCTCCCGCTTGTGGAAATGTAGACATAGTGGCTGGAGCTCCAGCTACTGTCTTGGACTATCAGGTGACCTTGGGAATGAAAGCCATGTCTGGAGCAGCAAAATAAAAGAAGCCTGGGTCCCAGGCACCGTGAAGCTCAGGACTTCTGAACACACAGAAATGAGCTTTGATTTTGTTTAAGCCACTGTTATTTGGGGGGTTTCTGTGATTTTCAGATATAACAGGAAGATGTGGTTCTATAAGCGTATACAACATAGAACTTGACTCAGACTGGGGGTCTTCTCTGAGGAACTGACACTTGGATTGAGTTAGGAATGGAGTGAGGTGGAAAGGGTTTTCAAGCAAAGGGAAATCCCGTGCAAAGGCCCTGAGGTGCAAAGGAGCTTGGCATGTTCAAAGGAAGAGAAGAAAGGCCAGGGTGGCTGGGACAGAAAAAACAAGGAGGGAAGTAGCACAAAATGAGTTTGGGAAGGTAACCGCACAGGGTCACATACACCTGCAAAATCACAACCAAGAGTAATGGGGAGCCACTGAAGCGGTTTCAGTGAGGGGACTGCAGGATTATATTTTCTCTCTTCCTAGCTAGGAGCTGCATCTACCAGGAATGCACTGTCATCTCCCAACCCCAGCATATCTTTGAGGCTGGGACCCAATATTGTTTGTCTGTGGATAAACTTTTTTTTAAACTATTCTTTTAATTATGGTAAAATATATAACACATAAAATTTTCCATTTTATCTATTTTTAAGTATACAATTCAATGGCTTTAATTTACATGCACAATGTTGTGCAACCATCACCACTATTTCCAAACTTTTTGTGGATAAATTTTTGCACTTACTAGTCCCTCAACAACTGCATGTTGGATTGAACCATATCATTGCAGCAGTCATTGCGTGTGAATTCCTAGAAAGTGGGCTATGGGCTACAGGAGGAGTTGACCAAGTCAGAAACAGCTGGGACCAGCCTGAGGAATGTCACACACAGGCCAGCGGGTCTGCGGATCTGTCAGCTGTAACTGGATAGGTCATTTGATGTGCTTAAGTGGAAGAATTATCTCTTGAACTGAAACCAGGGTAGAGACCAGAGTTAACCGACGTCTGACCACTCCCAGGATCTTAGGAAAACAGTCTGACTTAGTTGATCTACTAGGGAATGCCAAAGACAGTGGAGAACTGGTTTTGTCTGTGTTTCTCAACCTGGGACAAATAGTTTCCTGGATATACACAGTGGAGTGTCCAGGACACATGCCAGAATAAAAATGGGGGCGGTCATTTGGCTTGATGGGAAATAATTTGCATTATTGTATTTTGTTTATTTATTTTAGAGACAGAGTCTCACTCTGTCAGTCAGGCTGGAGTGCAGTGGCCCAACCATGGCTCACTGTAACCTTGAATCCCTGGGCTCGAGTGGTTCTTCTGCCTCAGCCTCCCAAGTAGCTGGGACTACAGGCACACACCAGCATGCCTGGCTAATTTTTATTTTTTGTAGAGATGGGGTCTTGCTATATTGCCCAGGCTAATCTCAAACTCTTGACTTCAAGCGATCCTCCTGCCTTAGCCTCTGAAAATGCTGGGATTACAGACTTGAGCCACTGTGTCTGGCAATGCATTATCTTATTTTAAAACAAATGTGCATATATTATAGGACAGAAAACAACTTATGATAATGTTTAAGGGTGAAATATGACGTTTTGAAGAAATTGCAGCTTCGGGCCTTACTCTCTCATACTCTCAGGAATATTTTCCCTTTTCCCTGCTTATAGTGGTGTTTTGGTTTAGCATAGTGAGTATGGATAGACTCTCAAGCCAACAGCCCAGAGTCCAAACTTTGCTGTGAAATTTCTTAGCTGTGACTTCGGGCAAATTATGTAACCTTACCTGAGTCTCAGTTTCCTAATCTGTAAAACAATAAAATAATTATACCGAAGTCACAGAGTTGTTATAAGGTATAATTGCATAACAAATATTTATAAAATGCTTAGCCTGTACTAAGTATTTACTGAGTTGTAGTAGTAGTAACAGCAGTAGTAATAATATCAGATGGAAATGTTTCAGACTTTTAGCTCATTTTTCAAAATTTTTAAACTTACAACAGAAATATCTGCTGGTTGTAAAATATTCAAACAACATAGAAGTAAATAAAGGAAATCATGAGTGTTCCTGCTTCCCCTAAATTCCAGTTACCAGACTAGAGGTAAACACAGATAATGGTTAAGTAGGTAGCCTTCCTTCCAAATATTAAGAAAAAAAATTTTTTTTTTTTTTTTTAGAGACAGAGTCTTGCCATGTTTTCCAGGCTGGTCTTGAACTTCTGGGCTCACACGATCCTCCTGCCTCAGCCTCCCAAAGAGCTGGGACTACAGGTGGGCACCACTGCATCTGGCTTTAAACATTTTCTTAAAAAATTCACATAGTATAGCCGGGCATGGTGGTGCATGCGTATAGTCCCAGCTACTTGGGAGGCTGAGGCAGTAAGATCGCTTGAGCCCAGGAGTTTGAGGTTGCTGTGAGTGAGGCTGACACCACCACACTCACTCTAGCCCAGGCAACAAAGCGAGACTCTGTCTCAAAAAAAAAAAAAAATTCACATAATAATTTATTGAGTACCAACCATGTACTTTGTAACGTTGTTACATTTTCATCTTCATTCTTCTGTCGTGCTGTAGGGTATTTTGGCTGTGCTGCTGATCTCAGCTTTCTTCCAGAAACTTGTGACAGTCCACACCACTGGAAATGAATGGAAAAGACTGTGTTCCAGGCCCAAAGCCACTCTGTCCACAACCTCGCTCTAAGAAAATCACTTCTACAAAGGATCTTTTATGGAGAATGTAATCTGATGAGACTTTGAAAGAATGGGGAGCTTCACAAAAATTGTTGGCATCTTGGCATCTTCCTTTGTTTTGCTGGACTTCGGGCTTCCATCTTGATTTCATGGTTCCTTGTTTCAAGTATGAAAGGAGGATGGTCGAAGGGTGGAGGCTGGTCGAAGCTGCTGGTTCTTGGACTTCATTTCTCAGTGTTCCTTGCTTCTTCCCATACCTCTACTTTGTCTCCTCAATCTCAAGACCTTCCTCAGTGGTCACTTCCTCCAGGCAGCTTTCGCTGTGCCCCTCACCCAGTGCGAATCGTGTGGCCTTCCACCTACGTGCACAATATCCTCCACATTTTGGGGGCTCCAGTTGTACTACTGCATTGTGATGGAAGTTTGGTTGTCTGTTCTTCATTAGATCAGACATTCTTGAGGACAGAAAACGTGTCTACTTTCTCTCCATACCCAGGGCCTAGCACACGGCACATAGTATTCACAAAGTTAAAAATATATTTAGATGGTAGGAGTGGTCAGTTGTTTACAAAGATGGCTACGGTAATTTTTCCCATCCCTTTCTGCAAGTCCTCTTCCCAGTGTGACTCTGCTGTGTCAAGGGGTGGGGATTATTCCTCTACTCCTTGAATCTGGGCTTGGCCAATGGGACATTAGCAAGTGTGATGCAAGCAGAGGCTTGAAAAGTGCTTGCACAAAAGGGATTACCCCATTTTTGGCTATGGCTGTAACTCTGAGTCTGTGATGTGAGCAAGCCCGAGCTAGTCCAATAAAGAGGCCACATACAGGAGGACTGGGCCCAGCCACCAGCCTGCCTCTGCCAGACATGTGCGTGAAGCCATCTTAGACCATCCAGCCCCATTTAAACCCTCGATGACTACAGACACATGAATGACTCCAGGAAACCAGCAGTAGAACCACCCAGGTGACACCAGCCCAAATTGCTCACCCACAAATTGCATCACAAGCTACTAAGTTGGGGCGTGGTTTGTAATGCCGCAACAGGTAACCAATACAAAACGTCTTTTATAAGTGATTGTTCTTTCATGCCATGTCTCTTCCTTACTTTATAGTGTTTAGCTCTTGTTTTTGCCTGTCCAGACTTTATTTCACTTTCTTCTTGTAGCAGCAAATAGATATTTTCCGTAGAGAAAATTCTTAGAAACGAAAACTCTGAATCAAAGAGCAGTTGATGTAATGACTATGTTTCCAGCTTCCACTTCAGCCATTCCTGGCTCAGGCATACAGTATAGTTTGGGTAGGATGTAGCTACCTGTAGTTCCAGGGGTGGGCCGCAGTAGGTCTAAATAAATCAGGCAAAGCAATCCTGTCTTCCTCGCCATGAATGTGGAAAATCTCTAAGATTCGAATGCGATTCTCCCATAGTCCTAACTGATCCTGGTCCAACATCGTGTGACCATGTGGGAAGCCAGCCTGAGGATTCGACAGGATGGAGGTGCAGAGTCTGGGGAAAGAGTACCAGGCCTTGCTGAGCTACCTCGAAGCTGCACTACCGCTGGATTTTCAGTTATGGGGTTGATGTGTGTTCTCTTTAGTATTCAAGCCATCTTGTTTGGGTTTCCTACTACTTTCCATAAGAGCATTCTAACTGACAATTGAAAAGGTCATACACAGCGATGAAATGTTCTGCCCTTGCATCAAAAGGGTTATCAATTTTCTTGATGACACTGACTCTCTTACTGTCAAAAGCCCTATTTTAAAAATTCTATGTTCATTTACAGTTCACTTATGGCTATGTGTAACAGCAAACCCTCAACAGTGGCTTAACCACTTGGAGGCTTATTTTTCCCAGGTAAAAAGGAATGGAAGAGTGTGTTCCAGGCTGTTGCAGTGACTCCCAGTATCATCATTGTCCTAGATCATTTTGCCTTTCCTCGATGTCGGGTTCTGGTCATGGTCTCAAGATGACTCTTAGACTTCCAGACGTTACTTGCAACTTTCGGGCAGGAGTACGTGGGAAAGGCAAAGGATGAAATCCAAAAAGGCACATCCCAGATACGTCTTCCGTTTGTAACCAGCTTTTTGGAAGTTTAATCCAGAGACCGTGGCTTCTATCACATTGGCCCTGTGTTAGGCAGCCCCCAAGAGAGGCCCCCTATTAATCACATTCCCACATTTGACCAGAGTTGGTCTGCGGGAACAATAGCGTGTGGCACAAGTGATGGTCTGTCACCTCTGAGGGTGGGTTATAAGAGACTGCTGTTTCCATCTTGGGCTCTCTGTGTCTCCCTCAGGCCACTCGCTCTGGAGTCAGCCAGCTTCCGCACTGTGTGAGCGGCCTCACGGAGGCCCACGCGGCCACCGCAACCGGCTGAAGCCTCCCGGTAAACAGGCTCTTGAGTAGACTTGGAAGCACGTTCTCTAGCCCCTTTAGGTAGCCGCAGCCGCAGGTTTACTAAAACCTCGCAAGTATCCCTGAGCCAGATCCACCCAGCAAACTGCTCCCAGATTCCTGACCCTCAGAAACTGTGCGAGAGAATACGTTTGTTGTTGCCAGTCACTAAGTTTGGGCGTAATTGGTTATGCACCATGAGGTAATGCTTCCTCACTGTACCTTGTCATCTCTGCCCTCTGGACATGAAGTTCTAGCACCAGGTATGAAGGCAACAGTCTTCTTCTTTTTTTTTTTTTTTTTGATACAGAGTCTCACTGTGTTGCCCTGGCTAGAGTGAGTGCCGTGGCGTCATCTTAGCTCACAGCAACCTCAGACTCCTGGGCTCAAACGATCCTCTTGCCTCAGCCTCCCGAGTAGCTGGGACTACAGACATGCGCCACCATGCCCGGCTAGTTTTTTTTTTTTTTTTTCTATATATTTTTAGTTGTCCAATTAATTTTTTTCTATTTTTAGTAGAGACAGGGTTTCGCTCTTGCTCAGGCTGGTTTCGAACTCCTGAGCTCAAACAATCCTCCCGCCTCGGCCTCCCAGAGAGCTAGGATTACAGGCGTGAGCCACCACGCCCAGCCGCAACAGCCTTCTTGAGGCTGTTTAACAAGCTCCCACAACTGTGTATGGTCAAATCCCTGTGGATATAAAATATCCTAGCGGTTCTGCTTCTCTGGCTGAACCTGACTGATAGAGGCCCCACCCCTACCTCCGGAAGATCAGCTGGTTTTGACTATGGCCAAGGGATACGGGGCCTGAGAAAGAACAGTGCCCAGGCAGTGAGACAAGGGCTTCCAGAAGGCCAGGGCTGCCTGTGGGAGGTACTGGTTAAAGCGGAGGGATTCAGAAGGGATGATAATGCCAGAAGCTCTCTGCTCCAATGCCCTAAGGAACTTTCTTCCCCTCCCTCAATTCTCCAGTCTTTGGAGGAATGTGAGCTAGACCTGGTCTGGAGCCCCTCCCCACCAGGTGCATTTTAAAAGCCAAGATAGCGGGCATCTCAAGGGGAACATGTGCTCAGAGATAAAATGAAATATTTGAAGAGAGCAAACACCGTAAAAGAAAACATCGAAGGAGAATGAATGGACTGGGCAGAAAAATAAGCAAAAGAAATCTCCTTAAAAATATAAGGGAAGGTCTCTCTTAGACACATAAAGAAGGAGCAAGAGTTTTGAAGAAGAGGCAACTTGGAAATGATACATAGGGGAAAAAAATCATTTAAATGAAATAAATAAAAATTAAAACGGATAAATAGTAAAGTGTTGAAGAGGGCTCTGGTTAAAATTTGGATTAATGAGTTGGAAGATCAGGTTGAGAAATTCTTCCAGAAGATGCCAAGATGGAAAATGTGAAATAAAAGTTAAGAGATACAAATGGCAGAAGGAGAAGTATTATATCCCATAACAGGGAAAAAAATTTGAAGAAGTCATGATAAAAAATTTCCCAGAATTAAATAAATAAATAAATAAATAAATAAATAAATAAATAAATAAATAAAAGAGCTCAAAGTAAAGGGAAGAGCAGAGGGCCAGGCAGGATAGGTAAGAAAAGTCCTAGGCTGGCTGGGCGCGGTGGCTCAATTCTGTAATCCTAGCTCTCCGGGAGGCCGAGGCGGGAGGATTGTTTGAGCTCAGGAGTTCGAAACCAGCCTGAGCAAGAGCGAGACCCGTCTCTACTAAAAATAGAAAGAAATTAATTGGACAACTAAAAATATATGGAAAAAATTAGCTGGGCATGGTGGCACATGCCTGTAGTCCCAGCTACTTGGGAGGCTGAGGCAGTAGGATCGCTTGAGCCCAGGAGTTTGAGGTTGCTGTGATCTAGGATGACGCCATGGCACTCTAGCCCGGGCAACACAGTGAGACTCTGTCTCAAAAAAAAAAAAAAAAAAGAAAAGTCTATGTTAAAAGCCTTACTGCAAAATGTAAGAATACAAAAGACAAAGAGAAAATAATAAATATTTTCAGAGTAAAAGAACAAACCACCTACAAAGGAAAAAGAATCAAACTGGCTTCAAGAAGGTCATGAAGTGATATTTTCAAAATATTAAAAGAAGAGGAGTTCAAATCTAGAATTTTACATAGAACTAAACCATTATCTGAGTGTGTGGCTATAATAAAAACACTCCCAGACATGTAAAGCCTAAGAATGTTCATCACATAAAGACTTTCTTAGGATACACTTCTAGATGAAGCTAGTGCTCGAGCAGCAAGAAAAACTTCTCTAGAGGCTTTATGATACGTGGGAAGTCAGGCTACTTAACACTTTGATAGTCTTGACAGTGGTAATATTTTCACAGATGGAGGCCAGGTACAGTGGCTCACACCTGTAATACCAGCATTTTGGGAAGCTGAGACAGGAGGATCACTTGAGGCCAGGAGTTCTAGACCAGCCTGGGCAATGTGAGAAACACTTGACCAGTCATTGCTGGTTTTGGAAATGGAAGGGGTCCATCAGCCAAAGAATGTGGCCAGCTTCTGGAAGGTGGAAAATGCGAGAAAATGGGTTCTCCTCTAGAGCCTCCAGAAAAGAATTAAGACCTACCAGCACTTTGATTTTAGCCCAGTGAGATTCATTTTGGACTTCTGATCATTTGTGGTAAGATAACATATTTGTGTTGCTTTAAGCCACTAAATTTGTGGCAATTTTTACAGCACCAATAGGGAGTCAATACCAAAGGGAAGAGACAAAATTATTATTTCTAGATGGTAAAATCACCTGTATATAAACCTTGATAGAATGAAGAAGATCTTAGAGATAAACAAAATTTAACAATAAGGCCATATGCAAGATCAACATACAAAACTCAGTAATAATAAACAGATGAATGGATAAATAAAATATAGTATATACATATAATAAAATATTTATTCAGCCGGAAAAAGAAAGGAATTCCAATGCATGCTACAGTGTGGATGAACCTTGAAAACATTATGTTAAATGAAATAAGCCCAACACAAAAGGACAAACATGTATTATTTCCCTTACACGAGGTGCCTAGAGTAGTCAAATTCATAGAGACAGATAGGAGAATACGGGTTACCAGAAGCTGGGAGGGAAGAGGGCAGGAGGAGAATGGTTATTTAACAGGTGCAGAATTTCTGTTTGGGATGATGAAAATGTTCTGGAAATGGATAGTGGTGATGGTTGTACGATATTGTGAATGTACTTAATGGTACTGAATTGTGCACTTAAAAAATTTTATGTTATGTGTATTTTGTCACAATTTAAAACAATACGAAAAAACTCAATAATGAATTTCTGGTTAAACATGTCAGTTGAATCTGAATATTTATTTGGTTCCTCCTGTTACCCTACTAAAGTCACAGCAAAGGATTGACAATGTGATAAGCCCACAGGTCAAAGAGAACGATAGTAGAGAAAACATGTGAGCGATGTCAACGCTGTTTTGGAAGATGGGAAGGATGAGTGATAACCGATACAGGTTTCAGCTTTCTCTTTTCTGCTAAGTCCTGCAGAGAGACAAGACCACCGGAAGCAAAAAGCAGAATAACTGTAGAAAGATCAGGAGTTGGAAGCATTGACTACCTCTCAAAGTGGGAGTGGAAGTTAGTGCTGAAGACAGGCACACTCGCAGATGGATTGCGTAAGAAGTATTATAGTTCCCTCTCCAAGGCTACAAAAGCAGGTACCTTCTTCTCCCACATGGGAGATTCACTACCTGGAAAGCTTGAAGAGACTCCGCACTAGGGACACCAGGCATAGCTGAGAACCGGGGTGAGGTGCTTTGCTGAAAAGAGGAAGATGAAGGGGAAGTCTACGTACTCAACACTCAGCCTCCTCTCCTCTCTTGGCTTCAGGAACGTGACTGTCAGGATTTTTATTACTTCCCACCAAAATCCCCCTGGGATGGGAGAGTTTCTCACTGGAGAAATTGACTACAGGAGAGAAAAGTTCCACGGATACCACTGTTTGTGGGTCATTCAACCAAATGGCAGGGGGACAAGCGTTACACAGGCAAAAATTTCTATTTACATTTTTTGTGCCTCACTCTTAAAAATAAAAGGGGAGCTAAGGATCAGATATTTGATGGAGCTCAAGTGAAATAGAGAAAATGTAGAGAAAACAACTTTAAAAAGAAACCTACGCGATTACAATGAATATTTCCAGAGAAGGTATTGCATTTATAAAATAAGAACAAGCTGCTTTCTGTTTATTTACTTATTTATTTTTTTGTCTTTTCTTTCCTTGTTCTTGTTTCAGATGAGAAGGACACTTTTTAAAAGGAAGATTCAGAAGTATCTCTTTGAAATTAAAAGTATGGCAATAGAACAGGTTAGAAGATAAGGTTAACGAAATCTCCCAAGATGTAGAATAAGAAAGAAAGAAAGAGAAGAGTAAGAAAATGATTATTTGTTTAGAAGATCCAACAACTAAATAATAGGAGTTTCAGTAAAAAAAGAGAATGGATAAAAATAGCTGGGAGGAAAGCATTAAAGAAATAACACAAGATAATTCCCAAGAATTATCATTTTTGAGATAAATTTTCAAAGTGAAAAGACCTACCAATTGCCCAGCACAATCATTGAGGAAAACCACACACCAAGCCAATCTTCATGAAATTGCAGAATACTGGAGACAATAGGAATCTTAAGAAAAATAAAACAGATCACCCATAAAGAGTCAGGAATCAGAATGATACTGGATGGATTTCTTATCATAAGTATTATGAGCTAAAGAACAATGGAGATATGCCTTCAAAATTCCGAGGAAAAACTGATTTCAAACCTAAAAGACTAGTCAAACCATAATCCAAATGTGATGGGATAATAAATACATATTTGAAAATGCATGGTCTCAAAAAATATTACCTCCTGTGCAAGTAAATTTCTCGATAAGCTCTGGGAGGACGATCTCCATCACGGTGAGGACAACATGAATTCATGAAATAGGGGCTCTAACATAAATTAAAGACCAAGCAGGGACAGGCAAGGAAGTCCAGGATAATAGTTCTTCCAGTGGGTTTTAGGAGCAACTCATCTATATTGGAGCAGGAGGATGGAAAGCTTCGCGGGCAGCATCATCAAGACAGCTTTTCCCTTGTCTTGCCTATATTGAGAGCAGTTTTTGAGTTATGGTGCAGATTTTGAGCATGTGATAGGTACATAGAAAACCAACCAACAAACAAAGCAAGATCATTTTTAATGACAGGGAAAACAGAAAGTTGTACAAGAGAAGGTGTAATCATGGCACTCTATATGGCTCAGCTGTGAACAATATTGCATGGTTATAACACAGTGCTGAGTATCAATTTAAAAACAAACTGTAATAAAACTATAATGGGAGGATGAAGAAGGGACATGTATGTGAGTGTGTGTTTGTATGTCTATGTCTGATGTAAATTAGAGCAAAATTCTATTTCTATGATAAGTATTATATCTAAAATAGGAACATTGAAAATGATTGCAAATGGCTTAGCCAGGCATGGAGGCTCATGCCTGTTAATCCGATCACTTTAGGAGGCCGAAGTGAGAGGATCGCTTGAGGCCAGGAGTTCAAGATCAGCCTGGGCAACATAGTGAGACCCCATCTCTACAAAAAATAGAAAAATTAGCCATGCATGGTGGTATGCGCCTGTAGTCCCAGCTACTCGGGAGGCTGAGTCAGGAGGATTGTTTGAGCCTGGGAGTTTGAGATTGCAGTGAGTGGTGATGATACCACTGCACTCTAGCCTTGACAACAAAGTGAGACCCTGTTTCAAAATAAAAAATAAATAAATAAAGTAAAAAAAAGTGACTGTACATGTCTTGTTTAGAGATACAGAGATAAGTACCACAAGAAGGAGCTAAGAGGGTGCAAGTGGTGGCTTCTAAGGAGTGGGGCTTGGGTTTGGGGAGAGACGGAGCAGGGAACTGCTGAACCTTATTATAAACCTTATAATTCTATCTTATTCTTAAATTTGTATACTGATATTACTTTAAAAAATCAGTTCCCCAAAATTAATCTATAAATTAAATGCAGTTCGAACCAAGATGCCACCAAGAGTTGCTGAGAAATCTGACACACTTCTCTTGCTAGAATAACTAAGTTAACTTTGAAAATAGAGCAACAAGAGGGGACCAGCTCGATTAGATTTTATGATACACTATGAAGCCATAGTTATAAAACTAGAGCTGTGATGCTGTGGGAACAGATATTTAAACCAAAGGAACAGAATGGAGAGCTCAGAAACAGCTCTATACATCTATGGGAATTTAATATAAGTTGAAAACGACACCACAAATCAATATGGAAAAGATGAATTATTTAGTAGATGATGGGAAAACTGTCTCACTATTTGGAGAAAAATAAAGTATGATTCATATCACCTACTATACACTAGTCTGCACTCCAGAGGAATTAAATACCTATACGTGAAAGATAAAAGAACACAAAAGAGACAGAAAGCCCACTAAAAAAATGGGCAAAGGCTAGAAATAAATAGGTAATTCCCAGAGGGAAAAATGTAAATGACTCACAAGCGTAAGAAGAGATATTCAAACTCACTGGTAATCAATGAAACACAAGTTAATAAAATGAGATGCAACTTCATACCTATCAGAGGGGCAAAAATTAGAGAGTTAGAAAATAGGAAGTGATGGTGAGAATTAGAGAAATGAACATCCTTTTGCATCATTATGGGAGTGCAAACTGGTCAGATGTTCTGGAAAGAAATCTAGCAGAACTGGGGAAGTCAAAGATGCAAAGAACCAACAATCATCAATCTCAACCCGGGGGGTCGTTTATATACACCAGAGAGTTCTCAGGTCTGTAAGGGGCCATGTACAAGGATGTTCACTGTGGGTTTATCGTAGAAATGAGAAGTTAGGGTGGTCTAGGAGTCCATCACTGGTGGAATATTTCAGTGTATCCTATGTAACGCGGCTTAGCAGTAGGGCCTCTAAGCTAGATGTACAAGCAGCAGCAGGAGTAGATCATAAAAAACAGTGTTGAGGCCAGGCACAGTGGCTCACACCTGTGATCCCAGCACTTTGAGGGCCGAATCGGGAGGATCCCTTGAGGCCAGGAGTTTGAGACCAGCCTGACCAACATAGCGAGACCCAGTCTCCGCAAAAAATTTAAAAATTAGCTGGGTGTGGTGGTGTGCCTCCAGTCCCAGCTACTTGAGAGGCTGAGGTGGGAGGATCGCTTGAGCTTGGGAATTGGAGGCTGCAATGAGCTATGATCCGACCACTGCACTCCAGCCTGAGTGACAGAATGAGACCCCATCTCTAAAAAGAACAAAACCAAAAACCAATGTAAAAAATAAAAGACATGGAAAAAGATCCTTAGACAAATACGATTTATTTAAATTTAAAATATGCACACAAAACATCAATATGTATTTCATTACACCTACATTTCCGAGGGCACATTTCAAACATATAACATTGGGTGTTTATGTGGGAGCGGATGGGGAATGTAGACCAATAATAAGGGAGGAATTAAAAGAAGTAAAGGACCTCACAAAGACCGTGTGTACTATGAACTGAGGAATCTTTTTTTTTTTTGGAGACAGAGTCTCACTTTGTTGCCCGGGCTAGAGTGAGTGCCGTGGCGTCAGCCTAGCTCACAGCAACCTCAGACTCCTGGGCTCAAGTGATCCTCCTGCCTCAGCCTCCCGAGTAGCTGGGACTACAGGCATGTGCCACCATGCCCGGCTAATTTTTTTTTCTATGTATTTTTAGCTGTCCAATTA